>JAHLJT010009419.1:71859931-71913452 GCA_031308135.1 Acheta domesticus | reverse complement strand
CTAATTTTAAAAGTTTGTTCTTTGTGTTGTGCACAAGGTTTTCCCCTACTACCTTCGCGTACCCATTCGAGAACTCTCGCGTGTGAAGCCCCACACTCACCCCTATCCTTCTATTTCGATTCTAAGAAGGAAATTTGTTAATGAAACGTGTTTATTTGTTTAAAAAGGTATAAAAGTAACTTCCAATGTACTAACACAATATCAAATAAAAATAACAAAACAATACAATTGATGCTTAAAAGAAATTTTCGATAAAGATTTATTGAGTATTATTGAGAGGTTTCTTGGAACAATTCATAACACTTCCTTAAAGACAACATTTGAAGTAATTATTCAATATTCTTTGACAATTAGCTTTTCGCTATACGTGATAGTCACAAAAATATGATAAAAGCTTTTCACTTTTGAGAAAGCTACGTGGCTGAAAATTGTATCGAATCACTGCTGATAACGAAAATGCTGGTACAGATAAAACACAAACACAGTCTTCACTCTTCACTGTACACGTACATCCCTCCACAATTAGTTGCACAGCACTTGTAGACCACAATGAACATAAATTGAGTGGTTTCAGTACACTTATATGAAACACTTCATCGGTATCAAGCAACTATTAATAGTACTACTAATCTTGAATTAATGATTATGCAAATAAACCTCGTCAGACTGCCCAAACCAGTATGTATACAGAAAGCGTAAATATAAGATGAAGGATTCTAAGCGTGTCGTCACAAAGATGGCTACCAGCAACAAGGACTACAACATATAGGTGGTATTAATAGTACAGAAGGGCCAAACTGAAAGTTTAATTGAATGTCCAAAAATATCTCGTCCTGTAGATTACGGTGTGAGAAACGTTTTACTTTTTAAGGTCCTAAAACGCTTCGTTTAGGAGTTATTTGACGATATATATTCAAAAACACTGGCAAGTGCTGCATTTGACATGAATATTTAGATGATTTTTTTAAACAAATCCTTCGTATTTTTACATTCAAAGTGCAATTCGTCATGTCTATGTAAAATTCTCTATCTTTAGGAACCTCATTTATAAAGATTGGTTGCGTGTGAGAGCCGCAAAAGGAAGGTATACTACTGAAATAATATAGGAGACGATTGTTTATAAAAATTGGAGGAGTCTAACCTCTTATTCTTGATTCGTAGTGTCGTTTATATAGTTGAATCTATCTGTTTATAGCTGACTCTGAATTTACAAGGTGCATCTGAAAATTTCAATGAACGGATGAATATCTCCCACGCAACGTGAGTGCGACCTGCAGCCCGAGCATATGCTCAGGGTATCAACTGATGTCACTAACGCCTCTGACTGGGAACTCGAGTCCCTTGTTGAGACAAAATTGAGATTCTTGGTTGGGGAAAATACCCACAAGTCGCCGTGTAGGTCGGCGCCAGATCTCACCATCCAGCGAGGGAAGATCAACCCTACCAGCACCACCTCCTCCTGAGGGGGAAAACATGCACTACACTTATGATACTAATGACTTGGGCTGTTGCCGCGCTCGAAATCACTAATAATCAAAAGCTATCACTGGACAGACGCCACGTAGTTTGGGAGCACGAACTCGTCGCGGTTTAATCTGCAGTTTCGGCGTGTATGCGTGACCTCAAATGGAACAACGGATATACCAGAAGTTTTGTTGAAAAATAGATAAAACTGTTACGAAAACCCTGCGATGTTGATGTAGGTGCAGGACACAATGAACATAAAATGCTTTTATAAGTGGTTTTTGTCGAGGGAAATCACCCAACGGAAGACAAACCACCCTGAACAAGCGAGAAGACCGACATTTAGAGGGTACAGCAGATACTACTGCAGAATCGCCGTGTCTTTACGATGAACATCGCAGGAAGTGAGAATAAGCAACCGCAGTATTAATACCACCATTCACCAAGAGTAGGGTAAGCGCAAGATTTATTCGCGTTTTGTGCTGTAGTTGTTGACCAACAAGCAGAAGGCAACACACATGCTCATTACCGGACATTTCATTGACTCGTTTGACCACGGTCCCACCTTATTTCAAATCATCGTCACAGGTGACGAGAGCTGTTACTACCAGCATGATCCACAGCCGAAGCGGCAATCAATGAAATGGTGTCTGTTAGGTATTCAACTAAATACACACTTTTAAGATCTGAATGTTACGTATTTATTTACTGATTACAACACATGGCATATTACATGTACTCGCGCGGTAACAACAACAGACTGCCAGCGAGCATAACACGATCTCACCTAGTCACCAGACTTTTACCACAACGGACCATAGGCACAGAACATACATTACTATTAAAAGTCAGTTCAAATACACAACATCTCTTCCCCCTTCAATATGAAACATAATCCTTGTAACGTGACGGCCTCACAATCACTCGACTGGGCCGCGACTGACTGTTGGGTGCTCCGGGCGGATCCACTCGCGGCGATAGTTCAGCTCCTCTCGGGATAGCCACTTCCCGCAGGTTCGTAGTTCTCTCAGCTCGAAGTTCGGGATCCTCGTTGAACGGCGATCGCTCCAAACCCTCTGACACATTTTGATCAGGACTATGATCAAAGGATGGTGATTCCGGTTCAGGAGACTGAATGATTTGAGCAGGGACCGGAATCCTTGGCTGGTTACTTTGGGTTTGTGGTTTATCCACGATCTGTTTATTCTGGTCATCTTCAGCATTCTCAATTCTTCTCCTCAGTTGATCAACATGTCGTTTGATTATATTTCCATTGGGTAGTTGTACTGTATAAGAGACTGGTCCCGTGCAGTCATGAACTTTGCCCTGCAACCACTTTGGACCAATTGGATTGTAATTCCGGAAATACACCAAATCACCTATTTCAAACGAGCGCAGTTTCTGCGTCGTATTTTTGTCTCCTTTGTTTTTCCATTGCAATGCATATGGATGCATTTTATCGAGAACAGTTCGCAGCTTCCTTCCCATCAAAAGTTCAGCCGGCGTCTTCTCGGTACCTGCATGCACTGTTGTGTGCTGTCGGAAAAGCAATCTCTGCACCTGCAGTGCAACATCTCCTTCCTCCAATTTTGTCAATATCTTCTTCGCAGTTTGGACCATACGTTCAGCCTGTCCATTGCTCGATGGATGATATGGAGAAATTGTACTGTACTTGATCAGGTTCCGGTCGTAAAATTCATGAAGTTCCTTCGAATCGAATGAACGTCCGTTATCTGAGATAATAAGATCTGGTATTCCCATTCTTGCAAATATTCTCCGGAAACTCTGGATGACTTCAGCAGATGACATCGATTTCATAATGTCCACTTCTAACCACTTGGACATCGCATCGACTACAATCAGGTACACTTTTCCTTTGTGAGGGCCAGCAAAATCCACATGCAATGTAGACCAGGCATTTAAATTTTTTTCGATATTCTGACGGGGAGCTTTAGGTGGATTATTTGCATGAATTTGGCACGTCTTACACTGATTTACACAGTTTTCTATGTCCTGATCTATGTTTGGCCACCATACATAGCTCCGAGCACAAGCTTTCATGGCTACGATTCCTGGGTGATTTGCATGCAGTAGTTCCAAAAACCGTTCCCTAGTTACCTTTGGTGCTATCAACCGATTGCCCCACAGCAGACAATCCTTGTGTACTGAAATTTCCATTTTCTTCCTTTGGAATGGTTTGTACTCTTCAGGAAGTTCCGTGGTTGGCCACTGATGCCAAGTCCAGTACCGAACTTTTGACAAAATTTCGTCCTTTGTTGTATACTCACGGATGTCTTCTATTGGAATTGGCCTTTTCTCAGACTCCAATAAAAGGATGTCACCTGGAGGAGTCAACTCGTCTTTATCCGATGTCATTGGCAAGCGGCTAAGGCAGTCTGCATTTCCATTTTCTTTTCCTTTCCTGTACTCCAAATTGTAATCATAAGCACTCAGGATTAGACACCATCGTAGCATTCGAGGCGATAAAACAGCTGGGATCGGTTTCTTTACACTCAACAGCCCCAAAAGAGGTCTGTGATCTGTTGTAATTGTGAATTTTCGTCCTGCAACATATTGGTGAAACTGTTGAACTCCTTCAACGACAGCCAAAGCCTCTCTGTCTATTTGCGCATAGTTCCTTTCATGTTTCCCCAATGTGCGGGACCAATAAGCGATTGGTTTCTCCACGTTCCCCTCTCGATGTGCCAAAACCACTCCAATTCCGTAGGGAGAAGCGTCGCAGTTCAAAACCAATTCTTTTGCCTCGTCGTAATGTACCAGGATTACCTCCGAACTCATCAGTTCTTTTAATTTTGAGAAAGAATTTTCATGAATTGCAGTCCATTTCCAGGGTTTGTCTTCGAGTAATCTGTTCAATGGTTCAATAATTGTCGATTTATCTTTGAGGAACCTGTTATAGAAATTTACCATTCCTAAAAAGGATTGTAACTCTTCTTTATTTGTGGGCCTTGGCGCATGTTTTATTGCTTTTACCCTGTCCTCTGTAGGCCGCACTCCTTGTTCGCCGATAAGAAAACCTAAAAACTTAATTTCTTTCAACCCAATCTTGCATTTGTCCTTTTTAAGCGTTAATCCTGCCTCACGAAGTTTGTCCAAAACTCTTCTTAAATTTGCTTCATGTTCCTCTTCATTCCTTCCGAAAACAATAATATCATCCAGATATGCTTTTGCTCCGGGAATCGAAGCCAGCAACGAGTCCATGATTCTTTGGAAAATTCCAGGACAAACTGATGCTCCAAACGGTAATCTCTTGACTTTGAAAAGCCCTCGATGTGTATTAAGGGTAAGTATTTTTGCTGTTTCGTCGTCAACTCTGACCTGTTGGTATGCTTGAGATAAATCCAACGTTGAGAAAACAGTAGCTGGCGTCAAGAGCGTTATCATCTCTGTAATTGTAGGTAGTGGGTATGAGTTCTTCTTTAATGCCGGATTTACTGTACTTCTGTAATCCCCACATAGTCGTATCTTCCCGTCACTTTTTCTCTGCGTCACCAGAGGTGTTGCCCACTCTGAGTAGTCAGTTGGCTCCAAAACTTCCTGTTGAATCAGCTTTTCCAACTCCCTCTCGACCGCTGGTTTTAATGCAAAAGGAACTTGCCTACTTTTTAAAAAAATTGGTTTTGCATCCTCTTTCAATTCTAGTTTCACAGGATCTGCTACAAACATACCTAATTTTTCTTGAAACACAGTAGGGTATTGTTGAAACAATGGGAAGATGATTCGGTCGTAGTGCTTGAGTTTTGCTGTCCACGTGGTGCACTCCCTGGACTGAAATTCCCAATTCTCGAAACCAATTTCGTCCCAACAAATCCCAACCACCGCCTTCTGAAACCACAGCCTTCAAATGCTTGGTGATTTGTTGATACTGCACTCTTGACAACTGTTTCTCCCAAAATATCAATTTTTTGTTGTGTCCAGGTCTGCAAACTGAGCGGTGATTTTTGAAGAATTTCATTCCCTGACGATTTTCTCCCATGTTTGCTTCTTTATAATTGTGCAAACTGCACACCGAGTCCACTTCCATCTTGACTCCGATGTCGTTTAATTTTAAATTTGCCACTATTTTCTCCTGTTCCTCCACGGCATGTATCGCATTCAGTATATAAAAATTGCATTCATCTTCCACTGCATTGCAATTTACACTTTTAGAATTACTTAGAGTTCTTTGTCTTGATTCTCATTCTTCTTCTTAAACATACTTTGACGATATGCCCTTTCTTCCTACAATAATGACACACTGCTTCTTTGAATTTACAATTTTTTCCATCATGCATTTCCCCACAGTGGTAACAAGGGTTGAATGTTTTAGTAGAGTTAACTTCTTGATTATTTTTGTTTTTTCGAAATTTTAGAAATCGAATTCCTGCCACATTTCTTACGTCTTCAACATTTTTTCTTGCCGCTTCCGCTGCTATAGCCAGCTCTAAAGCTCGTTCAAAACAGTAAGGTTAGGTTCCGAAAACAACTTTTTTTGTAGTCCTTCGTCGGCCCACTCCACATACAATTCGATCTCTCAACATTTTATTTAGTTCTGTGAAATTGCAAAACTTACTCAATTTTCGCAGGTCAGCAACAAAATCTGCTATAGATTCGTCTTCCTTTTGTATTCTTCTATTAAAGTTGAATCTTTCCACAATTTCATTCGGTGTTGGGTTGAAATGTCCTTGTAATTTGCTGATAATCTGTGTGTATGTGAAGTCCTTTGGTGTTTGCGGTGTTACCAGTGAACGCAGGATTTCGTAAGCCGCCTCGCCGAATTGTGCCAGCAGCATAGCCCGCTTCTTGTTTTCGTCTGTCACATTATTTGCTTCGAAAAAAAATTCCAACCTTTCCTGGTAATTGGACCACGACGCATTAATGTCGAATGGCCCCACATGCCCGATTGCTTGTAAATAATTATGTATTTGCACTTGGTTTGCTGCTGATTCTTCATTTGCCATGGCTGTATTTCTTGAGGTTATATTACTTTGTTAACCACTTCACATTTAACACTTTCACATTCCACACTTTACACTTCCATACCGTTCCTATATCCTCGTCGCCAGATTGTTAGGTATTCAACTAAATACACACTTTTAAGATCTGAATGTTACGTATTTATTTACTGATTACAACACATGGCATATTACATGTACTCGCGCGGTAACAACAACAGACTGCCAGCGAGCATAACACGATCTCACCTAGTCACCAGACTTTTACCACAACGGACCATAGGCACAGAACATACATTACTATTAAAAGTCAGTTCAAATACACAACAGTGTCCACTGGTGACCCCGAGCCCGGATAATAGCCGTTCCTGCTTGCGATTTTTGGACAGCTACCACATGATCCACCACGAATTTGTCCGGAAGGAAAAAACATCAATGGCGAATTCTACGAAACCTATTTGAAGCGCTTGAAGTAGCGTATTGACTGACTGTAATAGCTTTATTGTCGATGTCAAAGGTGTAATGTGGTCAACGGATGTTACTTTGAGGGTGAATAAAGATACTATTTTGTTTCCACGTTTATTTTGATTTTGGATCCACTCACCGAAATTTTCACACGTACCTTGTATAAAGTCTTAGATGGTTTTGGGGTGATAATGAGTGTGTATTGCCATCACGAAGTTATTTTGACATTTGTTAGTAGTGTGTTACACCGCTGCTTCAGTTACTAGAGGACACTTAAACATTTTGGCCGTGAGCGAGGCCGCTGTCTACCCCAAAATACTAACCTCAAATTGGCCGTTACCGACAATGTTAGGAAGTGATGTTTCGGTTCCTAGCTGATGGCCGTCACTAACCCAATTGGACATAATTAGGTCATCGTTCCTTGTTTGATCTTCTGCTTCAAAATGTTCTAGTTGAATCTGCGCTGGATGATGTATCCATGGCGTTGTCCCTGTTGTAAAGGAGCTCCATGGCCCTGGCGATATAAAGGCGTAAGCCATTATGGCGGCGTTGTACTGCTACTAATTTTTTGTCATAATTAGATTTGTTTTCTTCAGTGCATTGCATTACACATACTACACTTCATTCGGAAAATTCTCTTACTGGAATGCTTGAAAGTATCAGCACTTGTAGAATCTATTCTTTAGTTTCGCTACTAATGAGCAGAGCTGAATTCGAAGTGTTTCCTGTCACTACTCCGAGAGAACTAGTAAAGTGTGCTTTAGCTTATCGTGTTACGGAATACACGTGCGCCTGAGTTCTCACCAAATCTGTAAAGTTCTATGTGGTTCGTCTCATGTGTATTTGATGGAGGTCGGAGAGGTAATTCTTTATCCAGCTATTACACTCCTGTGAATTTATGCGTCCATATTTTATTATAAATTGTCAAAAACCGTCAACATTCATTAGCGTATAATAAATAGAAAAGATGTTTCACACCTGTCCACACGTTTACAAATAGTGCGTAAGTGATTCGCCCTCGTGAGACAGGGCTTTGGATCCATCAGAGGTGAAGTATCCTGAAATGAATTTTCGTTCTTTTGCCCCTTATTTAAAGTATCGAATGCATAAATGAAAGTTATTTCATTTGTTCACTGCAACAATTTAATTTCATCCATTTTCACTATTTCCTACTTTTTTGTAAGAAATTATAAAAAGAAAAACAATAATTTGCAATTCTTGTTATGTAATAAAATATTGTTGCGTTATTTTTTACTTTCTCTGTACTGCTTACGCAATCTAATGTAATGTTACAGGATAAAACGGCGTATCGCCGAGTCCTTGGAACGAAAAAACTGGATAAATTCAGATGCTAAAGTTAGGAAAAAAATCTCCAAAACTGTGTTGCCAGAATCCATGTTTTGTGGGACCTTGACACCGGAAATTCGATTGTCGGCAAAACGTCTGTCCGTGAACAAAGCTAGCGGCTAAACCGTTCAGCGGATTTTCTACAAAATTGATACCCAATCGATCTGGCTGAGTCTCGACCCCCTTGAATTTGAACACGATAATTTAATTTTGAGGGGTTCTGTACATGAAGCCCCTGAGACATTTTCAAAATTTAAAAAAAAAATGGCTCCAACTTTTTGATCAATTTTGTTTTTGAATAGTGTGAATGAAGTTTAAGGGAATGAGGAAGGTCTCATTTTCGTTGAAATACCTACCTGATTTTTCGAAAATAGCAAAAGTTTATTTTTTTCGGTGGCTTCCTAGAACTACAATATTGAAGATTTAAGTTTTTTTCGCGATGAAATGTGTTCCAAAGAAACAGATCTTTAAATAGTGTTATGTTCATTTTTTTGAAAATATGAGTATTTATTGTGTAAATTATGATGAAACATAGGCGTCATTTACCATATTACCAGGGCGCATAAATCATTTTAAACATTTTTCTCAGAAAATGCTTCAAATTTAATTTTTTCCTGTATGTAGCAAAGAACTATAAAGATAGTAAAGGTTCTATTTTCGGTGAAATAATTCTTACTTTTCTGTATTATGGTCTGTAAATACTGTAAAAATTAAATTTATTCTTATTCGTTTCATTTTTAAAAGTAAGAAATGACTAGCCTATTGTCCCTGACGATCGAAATAAATGCCGATATGCACGAGAGACTCTTCGTTTGAATTAGGCTTTTTCAGGTGGTAACTGAGTTTTTAGTATGGCAGAAATTACAATAGTTTAACATTACGTAACTATTTTCAATCATACGCGAAAGTACGTGCTGTTGCAGCCCCTCTAGTTTGTTATTGGTATAAAAGTTATTTAGTTTCTACCCAGACTAATTGTAATTTAGATCCTACCCAGAGTTACTATCTTAACGAAACTACACTTTTTACGGAGCTTGAACCAAACAAGATTGCCGTAATGTTTATGTTGAGATGGGGCGCAATGGGAATGGCTTGCCCTAGGCGTCGTTTTACCTAATTACACAGCAGCTTCTATAGAATGTTAGGCGGGTACGGTTAGCACATATCTGCATCAATGTAGCAAATAGCATTAAGTTACAAAATGTAGAAATTAATAAAAGTTTGGATGGGTAAACTGTGAAACAAGAAAGTTTTTGAAATATATATAATAAAAATTTAAAGCAACTTCCATTTTTTAATCAGTTTTTAATTGCATGATATGCAGATACAAACAAAAAATAATACTGTAAAATCCTCAGAACTTACAGAAATATGACACAAATAATTTGCGAGAATGGGTATTATTATATTGGCATTCAGGAAACATTTTTCCTGATCATACCCCTACAAAATATGAATGTAAAATAAGATTTTTTCAATAATAACTTTACAATTGTGCCATGCATCTCTTGCATAAACGTATGTGCATATAAACGCGTATGCGTATCTTAGTCAAAGATATTGATAATATAATTCCTCTCATAGCTAAAGTGCTTAACAAACCGGTAACAATACTAATTATGAAGACTTCAAATTACAAAGTCTCATATTCTCTATTATCATTATCGATATCATGAAGTAAAGTTGCTAGTGTTTCATCAAAATCATGCCACCAATCATTGTCGCCACTTGATAAAGAATCCTCTACACTTTCTTCTGAATCTCCATCTTTAATTTCTCCTTCTTCAAGACTTTCTTCATCATCCACACGGGAACTCATTTGAGAATGTCTCACGTCACAGAGAACATTAAGAAAATCATGTTTTTCTCCATTTTGCAGAAATAATACTGGCTTCACGTTTTGCTAAACAAAAGAAACACAGTAAGTAAACCATTAACTGATATTTTAATTTCAAGTACTGAGGCATAGTAATAAATTAACATATCTTAAAAGACTTGTCGAATAAACATGAAGTCTCCTCTCTCTACATGATTTCACTAAGAATAGCTAAGGGTTTGTTTTCCTACATTAAGAAAACGTACATAACGGAGTAGAATAAATGTGCATTTTGTGGAAGCTGCAGAGCACAGGGAGTGTTCGAAATTCATTCATGTAGCACTTTATTACTTTCTCGACAACAGAAGAGTTTAATAAAATCAAAACATGCTCGATATTATGACCGATTTGCCTCTCTACCGTTAGGAACGAGATGTGGTGTGTGTATTGTATATACATATACAGGATGTCCGGCGAGGAAACGTCAAAAATTCGAAAGGTAATTTTAAGTATATTTTGTCCAATAAACTACTTGGATATTCTGAATGGCTGATCTGCAATAAACACTCAAGAAGTTGGTTTGAAAAAAATGCTTTTTAGGCAAAAATTTGCATTGCATTATCTTATTTTCGACGTTTCCTCCCCGGACATCCTAGTATGTGTGTGTGTGTATGGTTTAAGACAAAAATTTGCAGATTATGACATGAAAAAAGATTATTATGACACATTATAATCGCATATAACTCTGTAAAGATGCGTCCTGGGATCTTAAAACCAAGTTTTCGGGTCCATGAAGAGACACGAGTTGTTTGGGAGCAGGTGTGTTTTTTGAGGACACGAGATTTGGGGAAATGTGGGGCTCAAGTTAAATGCCTTAAAAAGTATTCTACAAAAGGGGCCCTTCTTGAAGATACGGTAAGTGATGCAAATATAGCCGGTGTAGGAAATATTGCCAGGTAGTGGCTATGTTGATAACTGAAACTGTTTACCATAGATAGCGCGCTAGCATACTGGGAGAGCGTAAGAAGTGCGTTAACCCTCTACCGAGCTTGTTGACTCGAGCATTCGCACTCTGGAGCCTCCATCGTCAAGAATTTGCTGAAGGCGATCTGTTCTTATAACCTCTTTCCCTATAAGTTGATCATTAGTTACACTTAAAGAAGAATTTAGTATTTTGACAATACACATCAACTTTAAGCTCAATCTAATAATGAGGAATCTAATCAATTAACGCCGTTTAATTTGCTCAATATTTTACCAACGTGGGAGATATTTTGTAACATGTTTTGCTGCAATATGGCCGACGAGTGTTTAGAATCAGACGAAAATGGGAAACAAAGCCAGCAATCAACTCTCGCACAGTTGCTGTAAAAAGGATTTCTTTCCAACTCATATATATATCAGGCGACGTTTACAACCCATCAAGTTCCAAACAAAATAATAAAGTACATCAGCCGAAAAAAAGAACAAAGATTTACCTGACACGAAGAAATACGTTTTCATGAAGAAAAATCAAAAAGATCAAGAACTAGAGGAAAAAATCCTACAGAGAAAAACGGGGAAAGCTGGTATTGACACGTTTGCTCTGAGGAGGCAGTTAAGGACATGCGTCGACAGAGGCGGGATTTCGGATCTTTCATTGGGGGGGGGGTCAAATTTGGGCGCCATTATAAACACGAAAATATTCGTTCATATTAATGTTTTAAGTTAATTGTGCTGTAATTATATACACTGTTTTCAATTTTGTTAATTATTTTATTAATTATTATTGAATGTTATTAGATTAGTTGAATACAGAGGTGACGATCCTCATTGTTATTTCAAAAGTCCAAACTGTAAATTCAAGAATGCATTTTCTCAGTGAATCGTATATCGAAAATGTTTATTCTTTAATATGATGACAAATGTTTATACATAACTGTAGGATATATATTTAAAAATCTACATTAATTAACTCTTATTCCTAATTCAAATGCAATCTACTGTGCAATGTAATAATATGAGCCCCCACTTTTATTTCGACTTTTAAAAAAATTAATTAAATTATTTTTTAAAACACATATATTTTCATCTTCAACATCGGACAATTGTTTTTTTCAAAAATGTACTTTGGGCCGAGATAGACAATAGGTGGCGAAAGGGTGGGACAATGTAAGTTTTCCCAGACCAAACGAAATTAGAAAACTTTTAGGAGAAAGTCTGTGTCACTCTGTAGCACTAGTTATTTTCTCGTATACGTACGTATATACAGAGTAATTTACGTAGTATTCAGAATGTTACGTAATGTTGCGGAAAATTGATTTCGAGATTTCGCTGGAAATACACGTTTTGGGTGCCAAATTTTTTTTTCCTCCAAAATGTCCATCCGTCCGTCTGGTATGTGAACAACACTAGCACCTAAACTATGGGTACGAGTTTTTCCAAACTGAATAAACCCTTGTCAATCTGGACTGAGTTGAAGCTGTGCGATTTTGAAAAACATTCATTAATTTTTGGGGGTACTTTACGTGAAGGTATCGGGACATGTTCAAAATTTTCTCAAAAGTGGCTCCAAATCGTTTCTTTAAATTTCTTGTGAAAAGAGAGTGAAATACATGTATAAAGACGACATACGTCCGATTTTCACTGATAAATCTGAATTTTTGATAATTGCAAGACTGATATTTTTTCGGCGTATTCCTACAACTACAAAATTAAGATAAGATTTTTCTTTCAAGTAATTTTTTTCTACATAAATAGTTTTTTCGTTTAGGTCATGAACATTTTTTTTGAAACTTTTATTAGTTTTCGCGCAATATTGTGTCCAATATGTGTAATATTAAAAAAATATCAAAAATACTTTCTCTAAAACGGCTCTAGATTTTTTCTTTAAACTTTGGGACATATAGTGTTTAATGTACTCTATTGGATGACATAGTCGCTATTTTCATCAATTCTTTTGTTGTTTTTTTCAAAAATTACACTAATGTATTTTTTACTTATATCTTACTTCGTTAATATTTACATTAGAAGCGAATTGTTCATATTATTGCATTTATGAGTGCATGTGCATTACATTATGTTATATAAAGTTTCTCGAAAACTCATCATTTTTTTTTTTGTGAAAATGAGCTAAAATTTCCGCATTTTCAGAAACACTCAAACACCATTTTCGCAGAAACGGCTCCAAATTTTTTCTTCAAACCTTTTGTATGCATAACGCAATTGCACTGTTTAAGATGACAGAAAATTAATTTTGCAGTATTATTTTGTTTCTTCAAAAATTACACAAATGCAATTATTTTTAAATATCTCTCACGCTGTTAATATGCACATTTTAGGCGATTTGTATACATTATTGCATTTGTGTGGGGCAGTGATTCGAACGACTTTCAATAAAGTTTTTGGAAATCGCAATAGTTGTCTGTGAGAAAGAGCTTCAAATTTCGCATGTACAGTAACACTTAAACGCCATTTTCGTAAAAACGGCACCAAATTTTTCAACGAAAATTTCCATATAGGACGAAGGTTTAGTCTCCAATAACATTCTTAAAGTAGCTTTTCGATTCTGCCATCAAGAAACCGAAAAATTGAGGAAATGTGAAAAAATATTCGGGCGGCGATAGATAATAGCTGGCAAAAGAATGGGGCCCGACCGAAAAGTTAGCCCTGACCAAAGAAATTAGAAAACTAACTAGAAAGTCTGTGCCATTACGTAGCTCCACTAGTTCCTTTTTATTTTGGCCCTAGATCCTTGGTGGCATCTAAAACAAAAATAGTACGGACACAAGTTGTAATGCCAGTTAAAGTTTGGGGCTCATATATGCACCATAGTTCGGGGCTCATTTTACAACCATCGCCGTATTAAAATTCTGCAAGCAAAAACCGGTCTTTGATAGTTCGAAATTACAGATTGCATACATAAAAACAATGTTTAAGACTGCCATAAGTATCAAATTGATTCAGATTTGTCCCACAAGGAGAGGCCACATGTATAATTATGATGCACAATTTATGAAATTTAGAGTAGCGAAAAAAACGGGCGTGGCTTGGCAGTGGAATTTTGAGATTAACACACATGGCAGTCAAAGGGTTAAACATGTTGTATTTCATTCGTTAAGAATCAGTCTAAGCAAACTCATACTGAAATTAAAAGCTAAAACTTGCCTTCCAAAGCTTTTAGAACCGAGAAAACACGAACACCTCTGTTTCACATCAGCTCTCATTTACCATTGAACCACAGAGCTATAATGGCAAAAATAATTATTAAACTAGTTGTTCAAATCTATCCTGCTAGAATATTTGCTATGTAAGAAAAGTTACCAAGAGAGCTCATATTATATAAATCGCTCATATCACCACTTTTACCTCTATCTATATCTATAATAAACGGGAAATAGGAAATATAATATCTTTTTGAGAGATAAAATTTGAGTGCTAGTCCACGGATTTGATTTAGGCACCTAAAGTAGGCAACAAAATTACGAAATTAGGCACCAATAGCCATTAAAATCGACGTTTTAGGCACTTAAAATAAATTAAAGAATGACTAAGCCAGGCAAAAAATAGACATGAAAAAATTATATTTCTGACATCTAGAACTGATCTCAAAAGGATTAAATTAGGTAAGTTTTATTATGCAGGAAAAAGTATTTTTACTAAAAAAACACCACAAGACCCATTTAACTATCCGACAAGGCTTTTGCCTGACCTGTCTTTCTTCCCCTGGACTTCGCAAACGACCCGCTGCGGCAATAAGCCTAAACCTGTCAACAGCACAGCTGCACCAGAAATGGGTGCAATTGCCCAAGAAGTGCGTGCTGATCGGAGACGAGCGTGAAACCATCTTAATTATGTTGATTTGCAGGGATCCTTTTGTTCGGTATTTTAGGTGAAAGATTTCGATTCGATGTCGACTGCGTATTCGATCACACAATATTTGCATTTCTGAAAAGTTTTTACGTTTCTGTAAAACGAATTTCAAAATTTAGTATTTAAAATATGATCCTTCCCGAAAATCACGTGTTTTAAGCAGTTTTAGGCAAAAACATTAAAATAGGCATCAACCGCCCTCTTAGAACATTTTACGCAATATTAGACGCTCTCATTAGATCTATTCTCTCATGAAAACATCTGCAGTTATTTTCACATCCTAAAGGAACTAAATAGACACATGTCCTAAAATCCAAGGTCTAGTTATGACTCATGATTTTAGGCATGAAACTGTTTAATTTCCAAGGAAATAATGTTTCAAAGCAAAATATAATTGAAAGAGAATGTATTAATAAGGGATATTCAAAATAACGCTGAACATTATCCCGCGCGTCTTATAATACTGAACTAAAGTTCACCAATTTATTAATGTATGTTATTAGCTTAGGTTAATAAAATTATTGTTCGCTTAGTTATTATAATTGTTATTATTATTATTTTATACGTTAATAAATATAATAATTATTAACATTATTATATTTCTTCTCAAAATACAGAACCAAGGAAATCATATATAAATAATTTTGAAGATCCGCGAAATAAAATTAAATATAATTTTTTTTAAATTTCTCCGAAGATTGGGAGGCAGTTGCCCCCCCTTGCCCCCCCTGAATCCCGCCTCTGTGCGTCGATGTAGTGTGTGTGTGTGTGGGAAATATGTACACGAAGAATGTCTAGGACTAACTATTAATGACAAAAAACTTCCATTTATCCTCAATATCAAATTGATTAAACTACATTTTTACTTTCCTGTATACTATACGTACGTATAGTATAGTGAAAATTATGTAATGCTGCGCAAAAAACGGCGGATTTTCGGCAGAAAAACTCTTACTACACGGCCCTGGTAACGGAAAAAGTGGATAAATCCAGTTGCTAAAGTTGAGAGAAAAAATCTCCTAACACGTGGTGTAGCCAGAATCCCTGTTTTGTGGGTCCTTGATACCGAAAAAACAATTGAAAGCAAAACGTCTGTCCGTCTGTGAACAACGCTAGCGACTAAACCGTTCAGCCGATTTTCTCCAAAATTGATATTCCCCGATTGATCTGGCTGATCACAGACTGGCTGTTCACAGACAGACGAACAGAAAGACGGATAGACGTTTGGCTTTCAATTGGTTTTTCGGTATCAAGGACCCACAAAACAGGGATTCTGGCTGCACCACGTGTTAGTGGACTTTCCCCCCTTAATTTAGTAACTGGATTTATCCACATTTGCGTTCTCAGGGCCCGGCAATGAATTTGTTTCTGCCGAAAATCCGCCGTGTTTTCGCGCAGCATTACATAACTTCCCCTATACTACGTATATTAATCCGCATATCTTGTATTCAGGAATGAGAAAATAATATTTCCTCCCAATATCTACATATATTAAATCCCAATGCAGGCAATGACCTGATATTACTAACGTTAATTTGTTTAGAAGAATTAGAAATAGTGCAGGATTAATATAGCATGTAGTTTAATATAATTTTCATTTTAGTTTTAATTTCATAATAAAAGTGTAAAGTTACTTAGAAAATGCTTCTTTTATTCCAGATACATGAAGATGAGAAAGAAAGATTTCTTATTGCTTTAATTTAGTTATTTAATTATAAACAAAAAAGAAAAGCAACAATTTTAAACATATACAACAGGCCTCTGACTGATCCAAGTATTGCCATTATGCAATAACTTGTTGATCAATTTTCTCTGGTCATGAAATTTAACATATAAATATAAAAATTGAGGTATTTTTAAACAACATAAAACAATATGAAGAGAATCTCAAGAAAATCTATCTTATTATTCAGAAAACTTGGAAGTGGAAATATATTTTCTAAGATCTTTGATGATCTTATTAATAACTCCAATTGCAAATTTAAAATAATGTGAACTGACCTTTGTTGACCAACCATAACATTTTCTGTAATGGTCCCAGCTTTTGACATGTTGACCAGCAGATACTTCACTTACAAAAAATTGTTTGCATGCTGAACATAAAATACCATAACACTTCCTTATTGTCACCAACTCTGAAATTAAAAATGAAATTATAATTCATCAGTCTGAAATATCTATCACACTCACAGCAAAACTATTTGCAACCATTTGAAAGGTCCAAAGAGAGCAAACTATTTGCAACCATTTTTTAAAGCTTCTATAAAAAGCCATAACATGTATCGTACGTATAAACATTTGAAACACACTTTTTCAATTAAAGTTGAAAACAAAGCTAGAAACCTCCTGTATTTGCATGTTTTTTGTTAATGGCTGCATTTGTCTAAAACTAAAAACCTTTATGTCTTTTGGCAAAATGTTGAATTTGAGATAAAATGCTTTTGGCATACAATGTGTATTTTGCATATTTTAGAGATTTGAGACACAAAAATATATTACTTGCATATTTTTTGATTTTTTATGTAAAAGAACACAGTTATTTTTAAGTTAAAATTACTCTTTAACCCAAAGCATACAATTTTTTGATGATTCAAACAAACATACACAAAAACCTTTTGAATACTGGCAGTCACGTAAAGTAAAGCCCAGCCCAGCAAAGTAAAATTTGATGGCATATCAGTTAAATAAAGAATGAGTAAGGTAAAGGCACCAGTAGCTGACATGTCCCCAATACCTGACATTTTCTAACAAAGTTGGTGTTATTAAGATCTGTGTTGTTAGATTGGCAATGAAAATGGGAGTACTGGATTTGAGGACATTTTTGATAGTTAAGTTGGCACCACTGTGATATCAGATCATCCTGTTGTTGAAAAATAAAAGTTGTACTGAAAGCTTGTTTCTGCAGGTCATTTCTTGGCAAGAATCTTAAGGTACATGTGAGAGGTAAGGGAATGTTTGAACTATGTTAAATTACTAACCATTAAATTCAACTTCATGATATCATGTACACAATATGGTTTGAATGAACTTATTTTGTAGGTTAAAAATTGCAAAATTTGCATTTCATGGTTATACATGGGCTGTCAGCCACTAGAATCAAATATTAGGCAATTTCCAGTAGCTGACATGGTTGGTCAAGCATTGGGGATAATATATAATCACAATAATTGTCAATTCACTGATCTTATGGTCATACAATGAGATATTTACTACATTTTTTATCCCTAGTGGGATATAAACATCTGTACCAAAAGCTGACACCTATGTCAGCTACGGGAGATGTTGTTTGTCAGGTACTGGTTCTGTCAGCTTTTAATTTGTTCCAGGTTTTGTGGTAAACATGGGGAAAGATAAGAAAAATATGAAAATATTGAAATATGAAGAGCATCAAATGATAGACGCATTAAAGGCAGTTAAAAATGGCATGCCCTTAGCAAGAGCAAGTAGAGAATTCAATGTTCCACAAACAACACTCACAAATTAAGTGGAAAGTATCCTGTTGAAAGAAAAATGGGACCAATTACATATTCAACTCCCGAAACAGAAAATATTTTAATTAAGTGGATTGTAGACCGCCAAAAAATGGGATTCTCCATCAGTCGGTCTCAGCTTACAGGAAGCGTGAGGAAATTGGTGATTGAAATGAATTTAAAAACACCTTTCAAAATAATAAACCTGGAAAGAAATGGCTGGAACTCTTCCTACAGTGTCATCCTGAAATAACGCAAAGAATTCCACAAACTTTAACAACCCCTAGAAGTGCTGTAACTAAAGAAATGTTATTCTTATGGTTTGAAGAAATTGAGCAGTACATTCATGAAAGAAAACTTGAAGATGTTCTATCAGATCTCACAAGAATATATAATGCGGATGAAACTGCTAATTTCTTGTCTCCGCAGGGAGGTAAAGTTTTTGCTCAAAGAGGAGACAAGTGTTTTTAAAGTGGGGAATGATGAGAAAGAGTGTCGTACTGTACTTTTTACTGCAAATGCTGCAAGAATGATGTGCCTGCCAATGATTATATTCCAATATGAACAAGTCCCAGCATACATAACTTCAAGTATACCACAAGACTGGGGTGTTGGGTGGTCACCATCAGGGTGGATGTGTGGACCCACTTTCTTTGAATACATGACAAACATATTTTCTCCATGGTTGGACCAAAACAACATTTCAAGGCCAGAGGTGTTCTTCATTGATGGACATGTATCACATTTGACTCTGCATGTTTCTACATTCTGTGCTGAGAATGGTATTATATTAATCTGCCTCCAACCAAATTCAACCCACATTACCCAGCCAATGGATGTTGCTGTTTTCAAACCACTGAAGAATGCTTGGAAAAATTCTTTATAGCTCTTTAAAAATGAAAATAATTTGGCATCCACCAAGAAGGAACATGCTGGAATAATTTTGAAAAAAACTTTGGAGAGTGTTTGTTTAAAATCTGCAATTTCAAATGGATTCAAAACCTGTGCACTCTTTCCATTTACAAAGGATGGTGTTGATTTGACCAAACTTATAAAAGTGACAAGAGAAGATATTTCAGATAGACCCAATATACAAAACGCAGTCACAAATATGACTTCAGGAGCTGCAGAACATTTGAAATTTTTTGAATCCATTGTAGAAGAGGGAAAAATTTCCAAATTTAAAGAAACTCTGGAAAAAAATATTGATTGGTCAGAACCAGAATGTGATAAATCCCTTTTCATGTATTACAAACAGCTTGTTTATTTATCCTTATTGATGCCTGAAAACAATTCAGATGGAGGTGACAGCGTTACATCAGATAATATGTCTCAATTCAATGTGATATTTACAAATAATGAGCTAATTAACTGTGAAGAGCCTCGGCCCTCTGGAATAAACTGTGTTGTTCACAGCACTCCTGTTAAGAATAATGAGAATAATATTGCTTAAGAATGTAAAGAGACACTGCCATCGCCTTTTAAAAGATCACTTTGTTGGCCGGATGTTGATACTAGGAAAAAGAGCAGAAGAAAAAGAGATAAAATACCCTTTGTTTTCTCTTTAAATGCATATAAGGAATATTATGAGAAAAAGGTGATGAAAAAGAAGAAGAGGAAGAAAAACAAAAGAGGAAAGAAGAACACGAGAAAAAAAAGAAATGAAAGACAACATGAAGAAAATTAAGAAAAGGAAGGAAAAGATTTTGTCAAGTTCTTCAGAAAATTCTGACGAAGAAATTTCTCTTTACAGTGACATTGAAAGTGAAAATTCTGAAGATTATACAGGAGAGGAAGATCAGGAGAATGGTGAGAGAAGCAACAGTAAATGATAAAATCAGAAGATGATTATCAAATGCGAAAATACATTCCAAGGGTACCTGCCTTTCAGAGAAGTATCACAAATGTGTGAAAATACAAATGCTCCTACCATATCACGTAATAGTCATGGATTGGTCTTTTTCAAAATTCAAGATGACATGCTCGGCTGAAAGAAGATGCTTAAGAATAGAAAATCTTAACAAAATTTGTACGATACTCTACGTTTATAATGCAAAATAAAATGTACAGAAGTATATAGTTTTATTTCAAACATACCTTCTTTCTCTCTAAGAGATGTCAATGACATTCCACTGTATATTTTAAACATTTTATAGTACATTTGCATGTATACTTTAAGGATAAAAGTTTCATACACTTCTGAGTCTAATCATAATGATCAAGGGAATATGACTGATCAAATCCAAATAGAACTAGATATATTATAGCAAAGTTTTAATTGTTTATTATTGAAAACACATTTCTAGAATATTTTTTTAGGAATTTCAGAAACATAAGAGCAGGAAACACCAGCCCTACAAAAATACAATCTTACATAATGTATAAACAAAATTTCATAATCGGTATTCAAAAGCCAAACTATATTTCTGTCATAATTTCAACAATTAGATTTTACCATTCTGTTGGAATATTTTTCATAATAATCAGACAAGCAGGATTGGAGTGGCAGGCAAAGTAGGTGTGGGGCAGGTGGAACAGATGTTAGAAGATTACTACATGCTATAATCACTTCTAATATGTCTACTAATTTTCTACTTGCAAGGAGTTCTTCCTTTCTGCATATAACAACTGAAACATGCTTTCTAAACCCACAAGTGGAAGCCAATTGAGGGGTACTGGGATTCATCCTCTGATAAAGTATAATTTATGAGATGTTGACTTACTTCAGTACAGAGAAAAAGTGACAAAAATTTCCGACCATGTGGTTAAGTAATACCTGTAAATCTGATAAGGCTTGTTTTGAGTGTCTTTAATGCTTTCTTTATTCCCTGTTATTCTGAAGTAGTAATTAATAGAAAATACAGTTATTTCACCTAATGTTCAATTCAATTCAAATTGTTAGTTAATGCTTTCTTTGTTCCCCTTTATTCTGAAGTAGTAATTAATAGCAGATATAATTATTTCTTCTAATGTTCAATTCAATTCAAATTGTTCGAGAATGAAATAATATTACCTGTAATATATATTCACATAGCCAAACAAACAAAAATGCATTTGAAACTATTACATTACATAAATTAATGTCATTAATACATTAACATTTAACTGGAAACATGATTTTTATAACGCAAAGAGAAACACTGCTCTCAGACCACCATTTGTTATTGGGCATTGAATGTGGGATGTAAAGGTAAAATAAATTATAAACCTGTTTCAATCAATTCTTCTACTTCTTTAGAGTATCCTAATTTTTTTTATATTATAAAAACAGGAAAATAATTGAAAAATATTAAAATTATTGAAAAAGAACAAAATTGTTGATAAAGATTGAAATTTTTGAAAATCATCGATATTGTTGAAACACTTTGTAATTGTTGTAAAACATTGACATTGCCTCTAAATCTGTACAGCCTCCTCCATTCTCTAAATCCATACAGCGTTGATCCAACTGATCTTTGTGTGCAGCAAGAAATTCATCAGGATTCGTTTTTGTCCATTTTTCCTGTCCCAAGATAATTTTCTCCTTGTCAGTTCAACAATAACTTCTGCAGGATTAAATTAATTGTCTAAAGTGACATACTTGTTAGACCCTTCAATAGTTTTGCATACAAGATACCTAGCTTGAGTATGGTTCCAAATTTTTCTCTTCTTGAGCTAGGATTGTCCCAACAAATTGGGCTATCTATTTCAATATTTTGTAAGTAAAAATATTAAATAAATATTTGAGGAAATAGGAAGTCACCTAAATGTGTTTATGGAAACACCCATCTCACAGAACAGTTACACACTAAGAGAAAAAAACAGTCTGACATACCGCTATGAAAAATACAGAAAGAGAAACTTGCGGTCTCACAGACCACCACGATATAAAAAAGAGCCCCTTAACTGCCAATTGCCTCAGCAGAACTAAACAAAATTATGCCGAGTGATAGAAGAGGATCAGGGAGGAAGCTACTATGACTGTCAACGCTCTCGCTCACTCATATTGGCCGTTATTGCATAAACCAATTTCACGTGGTGTCTGCCAGACCAATGTTTCCATATAAGTGTTAATCCAATTAATAAATAATTATAGCTATTATTTACCATTGGACATACCATATTTAACTACGAACAGTTACTTGAACCTATTAAATTGACATTGTAGTGTAACTTACTTGAGGTATACTTTTGATCTATATTTACTTTTTCATGTTACTATGTATTAAAGAATTGTCAGCATCTCAGAAATTAAACTTTATATGCAGCATCAATTGGACATCTCGAGAAATAGTAGTTAAACTCTTTCACTTCCAGAAAAGCATTTCATTGTATTGTACAAGAACTACTTGTACGACACATTGTCTAATGTAACTTTAAATACATCTTTTTTACATTTAAAACATACATATTTTTGTACTGTTAAAAATTAAGCTATTTATGAAAATCCTACTTTTCCACAATTAAAGCAATTAGTTTTTCAAACTTAATCTAATGTGAAATAATGATAAACATGATTTACACAAACATAACAAGAATACGCCTTGTTGCACTGAAATGCATATCGCATTGAAATGCTTATTGAAAATATCTCACCACTGTCTTTTATGTTCTCTTCTGGTTCACTTGAACAAAATGCTTCAAAACAGTCTTCTTCAAAAGAGTATTCACTTGCATAAAATGCACCAATAATGTCATTGCTACAATCTTTTTCTCTCTAAACATTAAAAAATATTAGTAAATTAACAAACACATTTTATTCCTTCTATGTAGTATTACTACCTCACATATTTAGCAAAATCTCAAAATAATATATATTTTTTTATCTATAGATATATAGATATAGATACATGCATATACACAGTACACACATAAGAAGAAGTGTTCAAATTATTAGACTAAAAGACATATTTTATAAAATATTTGCATTTATTATAGGTTTATATCCATGTACATGTTACATTTATACATTTAACACAAAGTGTGTGTGCGCCTTTGTTATTGATCAACAAATTCATCCTGTTTGGCATTATGATAAACAAATTTTCATCTGCGTTTTTAATTTCAACATTGAAGTACCAAATTTTCTCTAGTTTGTCAATTGTATGGGGTATTGCCAACAGAAGGATAAGGAAATATATAACCACAAAGCAAGAAGTCTTGTACAAATAGTCTTGTACTAGAGAAAATTTGGTACTGCACCAATGACAATTTTCTATGAAGATTCAACGATGACAATTTTCTACGGCACGGTTCAGTTGACACAGTTCGGTGGAAGCTAGTCCCTGGCCAGGGTAATTCAACGATGACAATTTTCTACAGGGTTCAGTGAAAGCTATTCCTAGGCCAGGGTAACACTTTCAACTTCTTTTCTTCCAAATTCCTGGAGTCCCTTTTGGCTTTGTGGCATGGTACTTCATCGTGCATAAAAATGCCATCTTCATTAGGGAACCACACTCTAATTTGGGGAAGAAGTATTGATTTTTGTATTGATTATTCTTCACTGTCCCTTCGACAATGTACGATCTGCCAGGACCTTTCACAGACATCACAAACCATAATGGATATTTGATGGTTCACAAATTGTTGCAGGCATTCAGACTTGAAAGCTTTCCCTAGTCTCTGACAATCATACTGACTGCTTTCTGCCCTCTCAGTGAATACAGATTAATCAGTGAAGCATTCCTGAAGGATGTGTAGAGAATTCCAAATTAAACAAAGTCATGAACGATACTACTGCAAAATCATCTGTGCTAGTACAGACCTCAACAAATGCAAAATTAAAACATGTATTTATTGAATGTCAATAGAGCATCACAATCTGCACCACAAACTCTTATCTTGTAATACATTATTCCTTAATTTTGTTATAGAATTGTACATAACTTTGCCCAGCCCCCATTCATCCACTTAAGAAGCTGCAGTCTCTTGCAGTCTCTAGTGTTTCATTGCTGGAGTGATTTTCTGTTTGTTTCCTTGGTTGGCATGCTTTTAAACCTGATTCAAACAACCTCCTCCTCACTGTCACAGAACACATAGCAACCCCAAAACCTTTCAGCAAATGACCCAAGTTTACAGATCAATGTTGTCATGATTATTAATCCTCTCATTGTTATAGGACTAATTTTTCACTTACCTCCACATTTTCCTCTTCTCTTCGGCTATCATTCACCACTTTCCTGCATTAGGATTTTGATTCTTTTGACGTTTTGTGTGATATTTTCATTCTGTTGGCAATTTCCTGCTGTGTGTAACAGTTTTCAGATGTAAGTGCTGCCACAGCAGCAATTTTCCTAGGTGAAATGTCCTTTTTCTTTCCCATTACCTCACTTTATTTTGCATGCTTCAAGATTTATCCCTATATTAATCACAGTCTAGTTCTCAGGCTGTATAATGTCCACAGATTGTAGCAAGAGGTATGCAAAATGAAAACCGAGCCTAAGCTCTCTACTGAAACATTCAAACAGAATGTTTTTCATCATTTTTATCAAAATTTCTTGGTATAAATCAAAAATGTGGGAAGTCGTAAAAACAATTAGGCATTAAAAATGTATCTCCAATTTTTATGCCACTGAACATAGGAAAAGTAAAAATACATGCTTTAGTCTAATACTTTGAACACATCTGCATATAACTGACATCGACAAAATGGTGAGTTGAACACTATTGCTAACCTCTAACCAGAAATCCATCGAAATTTTTGGTATTGCCCCATCCCAGATAGCTTTCATGGCAGCTTGCAAATTTGAATCCCTTACTGTCCAGGATAATGCAAAACCTTTGGAAACCCTACATACATGAGCTTTTAAAAAATTCAGAAGCATTAGAGATGATTAAAACTTGTTTTAGAAGTTGCAGCTAATATCCAAGTTAATTTTCTTACAAACATGCAGAGGCGTATCTAGCTATTCAAGCGCCCATGGCAAGCATAGAATTTGCGCCCCTGTCAGGATACTTCAAATTAGGGGTGTTGTTATTTGTTTTAACGGGTATCCTCTAAATAGCGCCCCCTGAGTGTGGCGCCTATGGCACGTGCCATGTCTGCCGCACCGTAGATACGCCACTGCAAACATGTTAATTATGATTTTAAGAAAAAGTTTTAAAATCAATTAACTCCAAAAATGTGTCAAAATATTTTCACTTAAGAGATGTTACTTTCTACATACTTCTTAAGCTGGGGAATGTTAATTTGTTGAAAAATTTCACTGGATTAATTCAATATGAATGTAAGAGGATACATTAACAAAGATTATCTTAATTATTAAGATTCAGTTATGAAATAAACCCTGTTATTCCGGCAACAATTGCCAAATTCATCAGATTATAAGAATTTCACTTGCCAACTTCAAAAATTTATTCTAATAATTTCCATGGAAATTAAACAGATTATTTTGTGAAATATTGAAGAGTATTTCAGTGTTTTAAATTGTTACACAAAACAACAATAAAATTATAAGAAAGAAAATGTTTAATAAAGAATAAATTAAGTGTTCATACAAAACAAGGTAAGGAAAAAAATTACTCCTTCACCATTGCATATGAAACTGTAGCTCCGGTAGCTCCAAACCAAAAGATCCCTCTGGAAACTGTATCCAAAGAACTGAAGAGCAATGTCAAGATTCTGATACCCATGAAGAGGGAGAACTCCTAAGTAATGACTTTGAGTGAATGTAAGTCATCAAACATAGGAATGTCTTTCTAAGTGCCATAAAATTGTTTTTTTCTGGAAACTAAATTTCCATCCAGATTTTATAAAACATTTCATAGTAAATGAAAGAGTAAGAGGGGAAAATTAAAAACTAAACTTCAGCTTCATTTTAATAAGGAGTAGTGATTACTTTTTCTGCTTTGTCTATAATGTACAATAAAAAGGAAAAGGAGAACCTACCTCTTGCAGTGCAATACAATAATGTTGATAATGAAACAAATTTCTTGCATGCTCTTCAGCAGCAATGTCATCAAGAAAAAATTTCATACACATCCAACAAATAATTCCAGAACTCTTTTTGATAGCAGAGAGACCTGCAAATGTGTAAACTGCAGTGAATACTGGATAAGGGCACATAAACGTTAAAATCCAAATATTTCTTTCCTAGCTTGTAAGATGGCTACTTTGGCCATGACTGTGACTGACTGTGGCAGTGACTGACTGTGGTAGTGACTGTGGCTGTGACTGTGACTGTGGCTGTGGCTGTGACTATGACTGCCGCTGTGACTGCAGTTGTGGCTATGACTGAGGCTATGGCTGTGGCTACGACTGTGACTATGACTGACTGTAACTATAGCTATGACTTCTGACACACTCCCACTTTTGCAAACTTGAAATACAAATACCAAATAAAAATTGATATTTTAAACCATGGCTTACAAATAACACTGACTCTGCACTAGCATGCAATTTGTGAAGTTTCTTCAGTAAACATCTTATGACTATAAGTCATAAGATGTCATATTCAACATCTTATGACTATAAGTCATTCAAAACCAAAAAAAATTAACAGATTTCTTTATTTGAGCATTTCACATTTCCTCCGATCACATGGAATAAAATTCAATGACATAAAAATGAAGTATCTTTCACTCTCCTGAAAGTATCATAGGACAGCCACTTCCACGGACTGACAAGGCAACAGTGAGGCAAAACCTGACTAAAAACTAGTGGGCTACAGAATGGCACAGACTTTCTTGCACTCAACACTTCTAATTTTTTTAGACTAGGCTCGTTTGTCCCACCCTCTTTTTAGTTGCTACCTATCTGTACCTAAAAGGCATTTTTTTTTTCATATTTTCTTAAAGTTTTCAGTCTTCTAATAGTGGAATTGAAATATGACTAAAATACTATAGAGGAGTGAACATCCAATATGTAAATTTTCACTGCAAAATTTGAAGCAGTTCTTGAGAAAGTGTCACTTAAGTGTTTCTGAAAATGTGCAAATACGAGATCTTTTTCACAGAGAACTTTTGAGTTTGTGGGAAACTTCATTAGAAATCAATTGAAGCACTACCATTTATGAACAAAATAATGTTAAAAAACCTGTAATGAAAATGTTAATGTCACAAGAGATATCAAACTAGTGGTGCTACAAAAGGACATCCCACATTATTTCTAAATTTTTCAATTTTCAAAAATTCATAAAATTCAACAAAAATTAGACCTGCATAATTTTTTGAGTGTGCTATACAAGAAAAAAAATCAAGATAAAGTTTGAAGCCATTTTTGATCATTTGTTTTATAAATTGCATTAACATCCATAAAAAATTACACGAAAACTACTTGTTTCTTTAAAGACTTATACATAATCTTCTTGAAAATATTTTATAGCTCCTGTGGCTGCCTCTCACATCCCAAGCTCTATACCTTCTCTATTCTAGTCTTTCTCTTCTAAACCTCTTCTTTGCATATATTTAAAAACATTATTCCGCCATTCCTCTCAGAGTCTACCACTTTTTCTTCTAACTAATGGAAATCACTCACAAACCTTTCTGGGCCATCTCCCAAAATTAAGTCTTTTCGTGTGTCCAAACCATTTCAGCCTTCATGTTTCCATTTAATCTCTAACTGATTTTTGGACCTGCATTCGCTTAATCTTCATTTCTAATGTGTTCCATTGTAGATACTCCACAATTTCACAAAAAATTCATTTGTAGACTCATTAATTTATCTTTTCCTCTTTTCCATAATTCCGATGTTATGTGCCGTATAGAGTGTCAAAAAGTCTTTTCTTAGTAGTCTGGGATATTTTGTTCCCCAGAGCAGCGAGTTTAACTTGCTAGTGGCTTGTCATACTTGTGTTATCTTTGAAATCATTTCTGGAATCTCCTTGTTTACTTATAATTCCTGTCAAATATTTAAATTCATGATATGTTTGAATCTGATCTTCATTTATTGGTAGGCCCTGTATGAATTATAAGCATATTATAATATACTTTTCTTCTCTCCCACTACCATATGTTTTGTTTTGGGAAACTGATTTTTAATCCTGCTTCTTTGTATATTTCCACAAACTTTCACATCATGTACGGTACTCTTAAGTCAAACTCATTGTTGAACAAAATTACCTGGTTTTTAGCAAATAATAATGTATGATGGCAATCTTCATTAATGTATATTCCCAAACACTGATAAATATTTTGCCAAACTTTTATAATTTCTTGCATGCAAATCTTAAACACTTTTTGAGATAAACAACAACCTGGTCTCAGACCCTCTGTTTGTTCAAATGACAGAAACTTCATCACACACTTCTGTTCTCATTTCTTGATACACAAACCAATCTTTTACTGCAATTATATATTCAGCACTGATAACATCGCTTTCCAGAATTTGGAAGAGTTCACCTAATGGGATGGTATTGTAAGCTTTTTCCCAAGTCAATATATGCAAGTCTCTTCGTTTTCTTTCTTCCCGTGTACATTTATGTAATGCTGCAGAAAATCGATTTCGAGATTTCAATGGAAATACACGTTTTGGGATCCCCTGATACCGAAAACGTAGTTCTTTCAAAACGCTCGTCTGTCTTCCCATTCGTCTGTCACTGTCTGTCTGTGAACACTACTAGTGTCTAAACCAAGCGTAGGTATTTTTCCAAATTGAAGAAACCCCTGTCCATATGACTCGAGTCGAAGTTTTAAGATTTTGAAAAACATTCTTCAAAATTTGGGAGTACTTTATATGAAGCCCCTGGAACATTTTCAAAATTTTCTGAAAAACGCCTCCAAATTATTTTTTTAAACATCTTGTAAAAATGGGGTAAAATGCCCTTATTAAGTTGGCATATGTCCGATTTTCACAGTGAACTCTGAATTTTCGAAAATTGCAAAAGTTTGAATTTCTTCCTATAACTAAAAAATTTAAGATAGAGATTTTCCCTTCAAATGAAATTTGTTCTCCCTAGTGAGTTCTCTCATTAAAGTCAGGTACATTTTGTTGAAGGTTTTAGTAGTTTTTGCGCAATATTGCGTGCAATTTGTGCAATTTTAAAAAACAACCAAAACAAGATTTTCTCAAAAACGGCTCCAATTTTTTTCAATAAATGTTTGGTAGGGATAGTGCTAACTGTATAAGATGACATTAACATTAGTTTGCTGTATTCTATTGTTTTTTCAAAATACAAAAATTTACTTCTTTTATTAGCCTCTCACGTCGTTAATATTTACATTAGCGGCGATTTGTTCACATTATTATATTTACGAGTACATGTGCCTTAAATAATGTTAATGTAAAGTTCCTTGAAACTCAATCGTTTTCTGTGAAAACTAGCTCAGAATTCCGCATTTTCAGAAACGCTCAAACGCCATTTTCTCATAAACGGCTCCAAATTTTTCTTCAAATTATTCGAACGGATAGTACTAATTACACTCTTGAATATGACTAATGTTCATTTTGGGGTATTACATAAATTACACATATAATATACACGTATACTTTTTTTGAAAGATCTCTCACACCGTTAATACGCACATTTTCTGCCATTTGTAAACACTGTTTTATTTGTGAGTTAAAGTGATTATAATGAAGTTTTTCGATGACGCAAGAGATTCCTGTGAAAAAGAGCTTCAAATTTCGCATTTACAGAAGCGTTTAAACGCCGTTTTCTTAAAAACGGCAACAAATTTTTCAAAGAAAATTGCCATTTATGACGAGGTTTTTCTGTTCTTTGATATTCTTAAAATGGTATTTCCGTTCTACTATTAGGAAACCGAAAAGTTGCGAAAATATCAAAAAATGTACTTTGGGCAGCGATAGATGATATCTGGCAAGAACATGTGGCAAGTCCGAATAGACCAAAGAAAATAGAAAACGAAAACGGGAAAGTCTGAGCCGTTTTGTAGCACCACTAGTTTTCTTTTCACTTTAGAACAATGCTGTTTAGTGAAGACATTAATTTTATGTTTTGACTAAAGGAAACAAAACAACTCATTTTTATGAGACATTTCTGGTGTTTGCATTTTCCGTGGATTTCGAATAATGGGTCATTTTTATCATTTTTATGTATTTCTAACTGATTTAATTGATTTTAATATCCTTTTAATGGTACTTGGTTTAAATAATATCTACGAGACGCAACAAGTGTTCACCACAGAGTTCATGAGTAGCCTATTTCATTTCATCGCTCAGAAATTGTAATATTCCAAACTGGTTTGGATAACATTTTTTTGTCATTTTTCTTTTCTTTTAATTCGTTTTTAAAACATTTTAAGAGAATTTTATTGACAATTTTTGGCGATGTTTTAGGTCATCAAAATCCGCCCCCCTACTTATTACAATACGAAATTGGAGAATGATCAAACGAGGCTTTTAAGCCGAAATTAACAAGCAATCAAATATGGTAATATAATGTTACCATTTGAATATTATAGAACGTTAGGCACAATTTGCCAAAATTCAAGTGAACTATAATTCTTGTTTAAATTGACTCTTCATCCTGCGAAAGATGACATCTGACTCTTATTACGATACTGATCTCAGTTTCGTTAAGTTTGATTTTAGACAAAGTGAATGGTCTTACTTTACCCATCTAAATAAAGTTTATCTTAATATACACACTTTTTAGGCAGTATGTAATGTTCACAACTAGTGCTGCGCCAACACCATATACGTTCACGCCTTATTAGTAAACGGTACGTAATGTATAATACCACGTGAATTTGTAAAAAAATTCCCAGCAGAAATTATTTTCTCCAAGCTAAGATATGATCTCGGGTCCTTAGAGTTAACACGCCTGGCTCGTTTCCCCCACGCCATCAGCGAAACAATTAAACACTCTCCTTCCCGATGCTAAAAGAAAGTTGAACATTTGCATTTGCTGTTTTTAAAAATTCAGTGTGTTTCAATTACATTAATTCAAGATCTAGTTTCATAAACAGATTTCATTATGGAAAAAATCTCTATCGCCAATATTGTATTTCAGCAATGTTAATTTTTGTTTGAAAGTTTCGAAAATTCAGATCGTTCGCGGAAAATTGGACCTGCACCATTTTTAAACGTATTTTGCTTTATTCGAGGAAAATATTTAAAGAAAAAAGTTGGTGCTATTTTTTAGAAAATTTCGAAATTATGTTGGAGTTTGATGTGAAGCACCCTCAGCATCAAAAAATCAGTTTCAAATTCGAAAAATCGTGACATCATCCAGATCGTTCGAAAAAAATCAATTTTGGTGAAAATCCTGTTGACTTAAGGCGCCACAATTACGCATACTGTGATAAGATAATGAATAATTTATTTTATCTAATTTAATTTAATTTGCTAGCTCAGTTCTTTGGTTCTCATGCTCTCTATACAGAGAAGCCTGGAAGTCTGAAATTATTTATATTCCGAAGGAATTAAATATAACGTGGCACAACAATAATTTTGTTTATTAAAAATTGAATTTGGGATTAACAATATAAATTCTCTTGATTGATTGCATGCATCAGGTTCACGGTACCGAATTGTCTGGCGTTATGAAACGATGGCCCCGCAGTTCGTATCCCCTTGGCTTCCGCGTCGTAAATCCCTCTTCGCGCCGGTCGTCGCCGAAGTCGTCTGCTTCTTTCTTGCTGACTCACTTCTTGCGCTATTGTTCCACAATCTACCCACCCTATTCACGTCGATGTCCTATTTAAATAATTCAAATTACATTCGCACCCCTACCACCACGATGCCAGTCAACCACCCACTCTCTCGTCCAGCGCCCCCTCCTGCCCGTCAACAACCTTCGTTACCTAGTAACCGCGACCGTCCAGATTAAAGCTCGGCGTTTGTTTTGTAATATTTTGTATATTACAGCTCCGTCCGTCCAGATTAAGGCGCGGCGTTTGTTCTGTAATATTTTGTATATTACAATACGTAGACGGACTGACAAAGGGGTTTTTCGAAAATCACTTTTTCAAGTTCAACACTCAAAATACACACGTTTTGACAACCTTATGTATAGAAAGTAATACGCGAATCCACATTTTTCGAATCAGTTACATACAAAACGTGTGTTCTGTGGAAATGTCGACACTTTCTCTTTCAGCATTACGTAACTCTCCATTTACATTTTGTTGTTGTTATTATTGTTACTATTATTATTACAGCCTGTAGCAATCCCGTAAAGGACAAAGGCCTTCTGCAAGCAGGGTACAAAGTTGGTTTGATGGTTTTCTAAATTACACGGTGAATTATGTTCTTATATTACACGCCATAATCCTTTCTCCAAATCACAGTTTCAACACTCTCGTCCATTTTAGATGTGACATACACTTTAGATATGTTCATCACACTACACTGAACTTACTACATTCTTATATGCTATACCAACACTCTTATATTCTATACCACATTTCATAACTAAATTATATACACTATATTAATAATCTCCACATTTCTCTGTCTTTAACTGCTCTCGAACAGGTATTTCCACATTTTTCTTGAAGGTTTCGTTTCTATCTCGTATGTTGTTTCCCTGGATAGCGTCAACCCTCCATAGGATCCCATTCTGATGTGATGTAGGTCCAGCGTATACATTACAAAGTATACGTGGAGGTGAAAATAAACCAGCGTAGCTAGGATTTGAACTCTCATCCATCTAATCTGCAGTACTGGCTCGACCACACTACGGTACCCCAAACATTTCTCATCGCTGTGTCCATGAGCACTTATTATGAAAAGAATATATTATCAACGTAATTCTCATTGCGCTTAGTTTTTTATTAGAGAATATACTCCATGTGTCAAACATACCAAAATTCAAAAATGCAGAGGAATAAAATATGCATCCACTATATAGTTCATTTTAGAAATATTCAGTCAGAAGCTGAGTTGTGTAGGGTTGGTTGTGCAGCTGGTTCCAGGCGTTATCTTTCAGTGCCTATCGTCAAGGATGAAGCTACGTCATAGATGAATGTTGCGATAACGCTAGACTTTAACACGGGCAGTAATAGGGTCAGGCTAAAATCCAGAATCGCAATGGCAGCAAACTTATACCCGAAACTTAAAGATATTAACACAATAAAATAAGTAGTGGCGAGACAAAAGCACATATTTTCTGTGATATTTATAAAGGTTACGAATTATTAGAACTATATAATTAACCGCAAAAGTGTTTTCTACCCGCAAAAACTTTTTGCCACGGATGTGATTCGAACTTAAATGCAGAAGTTTTCCCAGCAGTCGTCTTACTTTATATATATACACATATATCTGATAACCCTGCATTACAAAGATTATAAGAGCGTCGCAACAAAAATAAAATTCAACTTTCGCAATTTTGAATTATCACAAGTCTGAATAAAAAGCTCCTTAGCCATATCATTTAGCCAAATAAGCTCTATACGAGGAAAAACTTAAAGAATATGTTTACTGCTGAATTTGAAGAATTTTGTTTACGTATTTTTTAAATGGTCACGATTGCACTCAAATTTATGGTAAAAAGCCCTACTTTGAAAACACTATAACATTACTAACCCTTAATAACACAATAATATTTTGTAAATTTTTCGATAAATTAGGGTTTTCAAGGAACATGAGACCTGCGCCAATCTCTTAAACGTCTTTTACACTATCCAACCACAAAATTTAATAAAAACGATGGACACATTTTTTTGAAAATTCGGAAAATGTCCCAGGGGTTTCATGTAAAGAATCTTCCAAAATTAAAATATCAGTTTCAAATGCAAGGGGCCGCGACATCAGCCAGATCGATTGGGAAGCGTTAATTTTGGAAAAAATCCTCTGAACGGTGTAGCCGCTAGCGTTGTTCATAGACGGACAGACACGTTTTGACGTCAATCGGTTATTCGATATCAAGGACTCACAAAACATGTATTCTGGCTACATCACGTGTTGGAAAATTTTTTTCTAACTTTAGCAACTGTATTTACTCCGTAAGCGGTAACGAGAAAGTAAAAAGAATACTTACCGTAGTGTTCCGACTGCATTTCTTCGTCAGATTCCCAACAGACATCAAAAGCTTTGACATCTGTTGAATTTGAATGTATCTGTATCGTATCTACAATCGCTTCCGACATTCCGAGTTCTATTCAACAAAAGAAAATATAAATGTAATTTGTTATACATTATTTCTTACCTTAAATCGCGTTAAAAACAATACAGCTATCTTAATATAATACATTTAACACAGAGTAGTAATTTCAGAGGAAAAACACATTAATGTATTCCACATAATATTAGCAATAAATAATTCCTTTATCGTTTTGGCTTCAGAAGCATAGACTTCGGTAAGAAATTTTCCAGTTTTATCACAACCAGTATGTCACCGGAACTCAGTGCGCATTTCCCAGACTAGAGAGTTTATTTGCGTTTTTGTGAGCAGCAAGTGCACTGCAATTTTGATGGCCGGCTAGCGGGCTAAGGTTCTGGCGGCGTAAAATGGGGCCCAAATGGGGCCGCGCACGATTCAGAGCTGTCGAAATTTGCCCCCGAAATTCAATTCATAAACCGTCGTTTATATTAGAAAAAGGTAGATATTTTCTTCAGCATAACTTAGAAATATCCACGGCGCTTCGACTCACTTTAAGCTCTTCTAGATGTTGCAATAGAGAAATCGTCAAGAAACTCCCATGCAGTTACGAAGAGTTTCTCAGCCACAGAATTGTTTGTTCATCTAGTTGAGAAGAGGTAGTGTGTGTGTGGGGGGGGGGTGAACCATTTCTGCTCAATTTTCTGGACCACCAACTTTTGAAATCTCAAACATCCACTGGTCTCTTTTATAGACCGATATATACAGTACAGTTTTTGTGCAGATTCTCGTACAGTTTCTTTACAGAAACGTCAAGATCTCAAACGGAACGTGTAAAGCCAAAAAGTAGCGCATACACGGTCTATACCAGACTTTACGCTTTCAACATGAATCGCCACAAGCCGCCGCTAGGGGGTTACCGGGAAACAACTGAATTGCGCCGTACTTTCAGTGATGGTATTTCTGTGCGTACGCGTTCTGGCTGTGATCTTGATTTAGTATTAATTAACCTTGAGAAGCATAGATAATAAAAATTGGAAGGCAGGGATGAGGAAAAAGGTAGTTTATCACAATATATCACTTCATACAATCACACCTTGACACACCTAACCACAAAATCGACATGGCCGATTACCGTTAGTGAACGATTTTGCCTCTAGAGGCGCTGGAGTCAAACTGTATGCTTTCTACATGAAAAATTAGGAACATGTTCATCATTTTCTCATGCAGAAAGCGTAAAGTCTACACTGCAAGAAGAATCTGCACGAAAACTGTACCGTGTATATCGGCCTTATCTGAAATTATGAATATAAAAGGTGTTTTGCCTACAGATGCAAATTGCATTTAGCTCTTGGAGATATGAAGAAAGCAAATGATAGTGAATCAGCGAATACGTTTTGGTAATCAATAAATCATAAAAAAAACACACTCGATCCCCTCTTGTTATTCCATCAACTGGGGAAAGTTCGCATGAAAACAATTTATGTTTGCTAGAATTTTTTGCTGATGCAAAGGCAATACTCTTTTTATTACGATAGATATATGACGATTTTCGGGATATTTAAAGTGAAATTCTTGTTTAAATACCCAATTAGTAGTGTCTTTAAGTGATTAGAAGAGTGGTGAAACCATGGGGAAGGTATTAGATACAATTAATCGGTTGTTAAAGAATACGGAACAAATTATTCGCAGAAGCGGAGTAGGTAAGTTTGTCGATTGATTAGCAATCCAGAACTTACGAGCTTTTTTTTTTTTTTTTTTTTTACACTTTAAAGGGGTCTTATTTGAAGTTACCTCAAGAATGAGAATGGACAGCGACGTGGTGTAAGTGGAAACCAGCGGGAGCTGAAATTACTCAGGCTCCTACGGGAGCGTACAAAGTTGCGTGACGGAAGTTCATTAGATACGTAACATAGACTCTAATTCCTTTTCTAGCCCAACGGGAACACTCTACTCTACGGGAACACTCTCACTACCGCGAGAAAAAGGAAAACGACAACACGAACTCGCGAAAGAAATTATTTCTTAAAATTTATAACTTTTAAGGCTCAGTCAACGCTTCGCAACGCGTATCCAAGTTAGTGACACGGCTCCAGCCTTCGGCCTCTGCAATTAACATAGAGCAACCTTGATTCTGCCCAATGCATAATTTTAAAAGCATTTTATGCCAAAATACTTACCAAACAGTTTGTTTGGAAAAATATTGGTGCTAGAACAGCACGTACTTTGTCACCATTTGTTAAGGATAACGTAATATTATTATACCGCAATTTCTGCCCATAGTAACACATCTCAGCTATCACTTGTAAAACACATTACAAATTATAGAATATTACGTGCAAAACCTAATTATTTTAAATATGATACTTCAACATAAATTTGGCAATTAAAATTGGGTGTCATACAGCCACAGCATCCACCAAGAATGAGAAGGAATTCTCAAAATTTCAAACTACCGTGTTGTGGTATTCATTGTAGCACGGCAAAGTGACCACTTACGAAAGATTTTCAAATAACTAATTTTTTAACAAGATTTAATTGAACAAAGAACTCTGTCATCAATAATGTACTTCTGTAATAATTTTCTGTTAGCAATTTTCGAACATACAGTGTCTGCCGAAAATTGGATCAGCACCACTTACTTTGCCGCTCTTTGTTACATACGAGGAAGAACGGGAGTTTTTGAGAATATAATTGTTTAAATTGCATAAAAATTGCTTACAATTCACATAAAATTACGTAAAAACTATTTGTATTTTACAAAAACTTGAACATGATTTTATTTCAAGATCTATTTTCGATTAACAAATTCCACAAAGAAAAAATCTACAATCAATATTTAGTTGAAGGAAGCAGCCGAAAAACAACTGAACTTTTGCAATTTTCGAAAATTCAGAGAATTTAACGAAAATGCGACCAGTATCAATTTCTTCATCTTCTTTCCTACATATGCGGGGAATCTTTTAAAAAATGGAGCCGTTTTCAAGAAAATACATTCGAAAAATTTAACATGATCTTACTTAAAGATATGTTTTTGATGAACAGATCCCATTAAGGAATAAATTTCAATATTCACTATTGTAATTCTAGGAAGACGCTGAAAAAGTTTTGAACCGTTGTAATTTCGAAAATTCAGGGAGGGAAACGAAAATACGACCTACACCATTTCTTTGGACGTATTTTGCTCCATCAGAGAAAAACATTAAAACAAAAAAAAAACAAAAAAAATAATTTGGAGCCATTTTTAAGAATTTTATTTTAATATTGATAAGACGTCTTGTAAAGTAACTCCAAAAATCAAAATATCTGTTCCAAATTCAAGGGACATTCATTGCGACAAATCGATCGGGGAAATATCAATTTTGGTGAAAATCCTGCTTACGATTTAGACGCTAGCGTTGTTCACAGACGGACGGACTGACGGACCGATAGACAGACGTTTTGCCGTCAGTCGATTTTTCGGTATTAAAGGCCCATCACAAGTGGATTCTACCTAGGCAAAGTTTTACAGGCAATAATTTACTACATATAGGAATAGGATTTTTCCAATTTTTTGTTATGAGGGCCCGGCAATCAGAGTTCTTCTGTGGAAAAATAGCCGGTTATTCCCGCAGCATTACAAAACTTTTCCTATAAAAAAAGTCACTTTCAATTTTTGTAACCTTTAAGTGTTTTTCCATATTTTTGCATGAAATGTATGTAATTTTTAAAACTGTTTAAACAATCATTTTCTCAAAAACGGCTCCAATTTTTTTCTTGAAATTTTCTCCTAAAATGGATAGTCCTTAAAGAACGAAATAAAAAGTGTTAGGACCCATTTTGGGGTAACACTCTGTATTCAAAATTGCAAAAAATTAACATTGCAAAAGTACAATTTTGAAGATGAGGATTTTTGTCTTAAAAGAAATTTGTTGAAAATTAGATTTAAAAAAAGATCATGTATATTTTTTAAAAGAAAGGAGTGTTTTCGCACAATTTCTTCAAGTCGTACTTATAAAAAATATTTTTTTCAAAAACGAGTTCTTTTTTTTATTTTTTTCCTTGTGTGTAGCAAAGAACGGTAAAAAATGGTGCTGGCCTCATTTTCAAACACTTGCGTTGGTGAACTCTCTGTATTTTCAAAAATTGCAGAAAGCCAAGAATGCAAAAGTGCAATATTTGTGATATTTTTTTCGTTCAATGAAATCTGTTCTAAAATATCAGTTCTTCAAAAAAGGCAATTTTCATTTAATTGAGTGGTTTAGTGTAATTTTGCGAAGTTTCGAATTTTTTGTACTTCTGTTGCTAGAATCTTTAAGGTTGCAAAAGATAAAACAATGGAAACACCGCAACCCGGCAATTTGAATTCTCAGAATAACTTCTCATTGTTGGGCGGTGTTTCTAGGCGTATGGGACGGAGTTTTGAATTGTTTAATGTGTTAGTTATAAATGAAATAAATTTTCACGTCTTATGCGCTACGATTGGTAACGAGTATTACAAGTGATGGCTGAAATCTTATTGATATCTATTGATTTGATTGATTATTAATAAATTGTGGTATTATAATTTTACGTACTCGTTGATGCGAGAAAGTATGTGCTGTTCTAGCACTACTAGTTCTAAGACAATACGGAAACAATGTATTTTGACAAAAAAACATTGGAATTTATGCTCGATCAGACTCAACGTTGTTAACGGATGCTAATAGCGGAGGCTGAAGGACGGAGAGTCGTCTTCAATTTGGACACGGGTAGCGAAGCGCCAACTCAGCCCTAATACTGTAGACACCATTTCGCGGTTCGCTTAGTCGTTCATGTTTCCGCGTTAGTGAGTCTATTCTTTCATGAGGGTAAGAAATATTTTATCCCATGGGGATACCTAATCACAAGTTCAGGAATGAAAACATTGTTCGCAAGCAACAAGGTTATCCTTGCAGAAGATGTACCAACGCTTATGTGTTGAAAAAGCTTGTAGAGAAGATTAGAAAATGAGGATTAGCAATAAAATATGGAACATACTCAATAGTTGATGAACACATTATTAACGTCAAACTGTTTCTAAGATGAAATAAAACAATTGAAATATTAGTGAGATGTTTGACTGCAAATTATACGATCAAGCTCGATTAACATTGGTAAGAACTGCGAGTAATATACAAATTAAATCTAATTCTTTAATAAGAAAATTACAACTGACCCAAATCAATGTGTTTAGAGCTTTAGAAGAGACTAGTAACATAGTTCCGTAGTGTGAGTAGCTAAAACAATTCTTTACAAAGGGTTGAACAGTATTGAAAACGATTTACGGTCGAGTTGTTTCTGAGGAAACACATAATTAAATAATACCCTGTCTCTCTTGTATGTAAATTTTAAAATGGAAATGTTTAAAAGAGTTTTGGATTGGCCATTTAGAAAAGGTGAATTCTGCATGGCTACCCAAAAACAATACAACAGCAAAATGGAAGAAAATGTAAACAAATGACACAGAAAGTAAAAGTGGGAAAAGAAAGAAGTTATGATGCAGGACTCTCGGGAAGATACAATAAAATGGTGCTTTCGATGCAAAATCAGTAAAAACTGTTACAACATGAACTTTGCTGTACAAGTTTTCTGTACTGTATAGGTATGTGTATAAATTACTGACAGACAATTGTGCATTGCTGTACCTAACGAGGAAAGCAGAGGATCAATGCCAAACAATGAATTTATACAAAATTAATATAAATCTTACTATAGTCGATAGTGATACAGAAAACCAAAAGAAAAAAGATTCACTAACAGCAAGCAGTGTGAGGTTGCAAAACAAGTATGTGTATTGCTTTCTCGTACTTTGAGTGTAATGTATAAACAGTAATAACTGAAAAAAGGTAAATTAATATTGTTTATGATTTTGTTTTTCAAAATTATTGGATCCAAAAAATTGAAAAATCAAAGAGATTTAAAATATGGCCTGTATTTTTTATTATTTATTTGTCAAAAAAACAGTAAAAACTGTATATGACGTGTGGGGAAAGAAATTTATCTGCGCACATTTTCTTGAGGGCCAGAATTTTATTAAAAAAAACACGAAAAAATGAATTTAGAAAATAATTATTTTAGAAAAATAAAGATATTTGAAAAATGTTTTTTCCCGAGTTAAGAAAATCAATTTCAACTGTAAATGAACTACAAGCAAAAGGAGTGCTCAACAAAACGTGCGCACAGTGAAGCTACATTTACGTCCAGAAGCAAAACAAGGGGCCATCTCAGCATTTGCTCAATGGATCAGGGAAACTGGACAAACTCGTTGTGTACAAACTCGTTGTGTATCAAGATAGATTTTGGTAAGGATTATGGTACCACGATGTCTCATAATGTTGTATGCATAATGAATATATTATTTTTACTTTCCCATATACACAAGTAAACAGAGTAAACAGTAAAAAGTACACTAAGTAAACAGAATATGCCGTCGCGGCTGCAAGCAGAAAAACAATCCAGAAATACCTGCTGCAGAGACGATCGGACATGTCATTTCCGAATGCCTGACACACAGTGCCATCCTGTAGTTGCGGCACAACCGCGATGCTAATGCACTTTAAAAACGCGGCCGTAGCGAACGGATGGTCTGTGCTGTATGAAGACCAGGCTGTAGGAGGCCGGCCACGCCCAGACCTGATGATGGTGCGGGGCCATCAAGCTGTCTGTATCGACGCCGCCGTGAAGACAGCGACCATCGGGAAGCTCGAAGAGAAATACGCAGAAAATGCCGCCAAGTATCAGGAAGAAGTACGCCCCGTATTATTAGCCAGAAACTTCAGGGAGGTCGAGTTCCTGCCACTTGTAGTAGGAGCCCTGGGTGAGTGGTGCCCAAGTAGCATGCCGGTACTAAATAAATTACTAAAGACCAGCGCGATCAAAAACACTAGAGAGCGCATTATCGCCGAAGCGATCAATGGTAGTGCCGCCTGCTATTACAAGCACACCGCCCAAGTAGACCTGGTTCCTGCTGAGTACCGCCGTGTGTGTAAATAAATGAAGCGGTGCTCGGCGGGGGCCGCCTCGGCCGATGCCCGATCGTCTGGCGGAGGCCAATCCGCACCTGAAGACTCTCGCGCCACCTCCCGGAGCCCCTCGATGCCCCTACACCCTGTCAAAGAAGATAGTGAAGTGATGGAGCAGTTAAAATGTAAATAGTAATCAGTGCACAACAAGGAAGTGACAGTGACGCCTGTGCTTAGTGTTAGGCCATTTCAGGATAAGAGAATTTCGCTAAGATAAAAGCAATAAGGACGCGACAGAGTCGCCAATGAAGTAATTTTAGTCAAATGTAGGTTGAAGTAATGATAGTGTAAATAATACAAAAGAGGTATGTCAGTGACACAAGAGAGGGAAATCCTCAAACTATTATAAACAACGCAAGAAAGGTCTAAACAATCTTGAACTCTCCAACCACTATATTCATACTATGTAGTGCCAAACTACCACCATGTATAAAAATTGTTCTGTCGACAATAAACGCTACTTTAACATAGAGTAATATACATAGTATAGGGAAAGTTATGTAATGCTGTGCGAAAAACGGCGAATTTTCGGCAGAAAAACATTCATTGCCGGGCCCTGATAACGAAAAAGTTAATAAATCCAGTTGCTTAATTAAGAAAAAAAATCCCCTAATACATAGTCTAACCTAAATCTGTTTTGTGGTTCCTTGATATCGAAAAACCAATTGATGGCAAAACGTCCGTCTGTGAACAATAGCGTCTAAACCATACGTAGGATTTTTTTCAAATTGAAGAAACCCTAATTGATCCGGCTGGTAGTCGAAACTTTGAGATTTTGAAAAACTTTCCTCAAAATGTGGGGGTATTTTACATGAAACTCCCCCGGACATTTTCAACATTTTCTCAAAAAGGGCTCCGAATTTTTTCTTCAAATTTCTTGTAACCGAGTAAACTACACTTATTAAGGTGGCATATGTCCTAATTTCACGGTTAACTCTGAATTTAGGGTACTCTGAAAATTGCAAAAGTTCGATTTTTTCGGCCTCTTCCTACAACTACAAAATTAAAGATAGAGATGTTGTCTTCAAATAAAATTTGTTCTCCATAGTGAGTTCTTTCATTAAGGTCAGGTCAATATTGCGTGCAATATGTGCAATTTTAAAAACATTACAAAATGATTTTCTCAAAAACGGCGGCAAATTTTTTCATTACACTTTTGGTAAGGATTGTGTTTAATGTACTCTATGAGATGACATAAACGCCATATTGCTCTATTCCTTCGTTTTTTTTCAAAAATTACAAAAATGAACTTTTTTGACTTGATTCTCATGTCGTTAATATTTACATTAGCGGCAATTTGTCCACATTATTATATATACCAGTACATGTGCTTAAACTAATGTCATAAAGTTTCTAGAAAACTCAACCGTTTTCTGTGAAAACTAGCTCAAATTTTCGCATTTTCAGAAACGCTCAAACGTCATTGTCTCAAAAATAACCCCAAATTTTTGCTTCACTCTTTTCGAACGGATAGTGCTAATTTCACTCTTGAATATGACGTAAAGTTTATTTTCGGATATTTGTATTTTCAAAAATTACACAAATGTAATTTATTTTCAAAGATCTCTCACACCGATAATATACACATTTCCAGCAATTTGTAAACAATATTGTATTTGTGAGTTAAAGTGCTTCAAATGACTTCAAATGAAGTTTTTTGAAATCACAAAAGATTCCTGTGAATGAGAGCTTCAATTTTCGCATTTACAGTAGCGCTTAAACGCCATGTTCTTAAAAACGCCCCCAAATATTTTTAAGAACATTGCCATTTAGGACGAGGTTTTTCTGTTCTTTGATATTCTTAAAATAATATTTCCGTTATACTATTAAGAAATCGAAAAATTAAGAAAATGTCAAAAAAACGTAGTTTGGGCAGCAATAGATGGCAGCTGGGAAGAGTTTGTGGCAAGTCCGAATTGTTAGCCGAGACCAAAGGAAATAGAAAACTAATACGGGAAATATTTTGGCATTTTGATGTTCAAAATATTAAATGATGGGTGTAGTAGTAATCAAAGTAACAATGTCTAACGTGTAAATAATTCTTGCTGTTTAGCATTTAGCTCTAATTCACCCACATCTGATTTGCAATAATAATGTACGTAAAAATGTATGTACTAAATAAATAATAATGATAAATAAATTTCAAAAGACTTTTTTTCCACTTGTCAAACCCATTAAAGGTCATTCTTAAGGTTTTTTACACAAGGGTTGTATACTTAAATAAACCTGAATAAAGATCATTAACAGGCCTACAGAAGTATATTGTGCACAGAAGTGTTTTGTTCAGGAGCAGTCTCTCTCACCTAAATAGAACATAAAATTAAGTTATTTAATTTGATTTAGGCCCTTGGCAGCTGTCTGAGGTTCTGTGTTGTCCAAGGTAGATTGATTCTAATTTAGAAAGATGAAAGGGAAATATCTTTTGTTCTTTTATAATTTCTACAGATTGATAAAGCTAGTATGAAAAAGAAAATTTTAAAAAAATAATTAAAAAACGAGCAGAAGAAAATTTTTCCATGTAGAAAAATCTCAAAATTGATGACTATTCTTTGAAACTTTTGACAGTAACTCAGAGACTGAAAGTCATGCAATCAGAAATGGAAATGGGAATGACAGTTTTAAATAGAAACGAGACTTTGGTAAACAACAGATTAATATTTTATGAGATGGAAAAATCAGCTAAATTAGAAAAGTCACCTTAACCTTATTGGAAATGTTCTGGAGTATTGGTACAAAATTATGATCTTCTTAAGACTACAAGAAGTTGAGAAAACATTCCTTGAAAAGTCTAGCCAGGAATGGTGGGAGAAATCCCTGAAGCAAGAATCCTCACTATCAGAATCAGCATCTGTACTTCACATAATGTGAAGGTCACTAAATAGATTGTGAGGAGAAAATACATGTAAGCTTCTTTTGAAGAAATCAAATATCTTGGAAGAAAATGTTAGTAATATACTAGTGCGGAGGGACACTAGTAAGCCCTAAAATTGTAGCAATCTGCATTGAAAAAGAACTGACAAAACAATACCTAATGGAAATTTTGCACGAAGTAAAAATTTTTCTGATTTATATAACTTGGTCAAAAAATGATAAAACAATTTTTTTTTAATGTAGTTGTCTGTTAACATGAGCAAAGAACTAAAATTATTCTTCATTTACTAACAACATTTTTTCCTCCTTTGGGGAAGCCAAACTATCAATTTTCAAATTCACATATTTAAATTAGAATCTAAAAATGAAAATGGTACTATTTGAAAATATTAATTAGTTTACAAAAAGTACTAAGAAAATCATTCAAGTTGCTGAAAATGATATTTTTATATGTTCAGAACATATACAAACATAAATTATAAATTAAAGATATTTAAACTAGAAATTTAGTTTAATTCTTCCTAAACCTTCTTTATTAGTGAAAACACTTCAAAGTCAGAAAATTCAGTAGATAGCAAAATAATTGGAATAATTTATCTCACTAATATTCACTTTTATGACGTGCAACTCCCAGAAATTATTGCCCTCAGGGAATCTTTAAAGCACCATCTTGTCAAATACAGGCTCTTTTATAACCAGTTTTGGTAGCTACACTACTATTAATAACTGATATTATTGTTCATTATGCATTAATGAAATAAAACTAGAAGATTATCAAATCCTACCCAATATTTGGACTTATTTAATATCTATAAGAATAGTGAATGTTAACACGGCTCATAATTCTCATAAATGACATACAAATTATTAAAAGATAGAAGTTAATAAACATTTTCAAAATAGCATTATAGAAAATGAAGTGATTCCTGAAATTAAGTTTACTTTGTTAAGTAATCTAAATTAAGTTACTCTGCCACAGAAGAAATATCTGAAAAATCAATAAAATCCTCACATCAAATCAAAGATTGAAGACAGGGAAAGTTCGTGACTTCAGGAGAATTTGTCATGGTCTAAATATAACACATTATCATTCACATGAAAAAAAAATAGTGTTTCATAAACGTGTTTCCCCTAACAATACACAATAGAACAGAACGTATTTCCTTTCAAGTGCATAACAGTAACGCTGTATAATATCTGTTTTGAAGTCAAAATAGGAACAAAACTAAACTGACGTCATGTGGCAAAATTAATTTATTAAAATTTGATTCACTAAGGCAAAGTCAAAGAAACTTCAATGTAATAGAGATGAAACAATAAACTTGGAATCATGATTGTGAAAACGAGCACATTGGGGATGTGGTTTTTAACTTTTGTTATTAAAGGGGAATGATAAGGTACTTGGGAAATGGAAAGATGCATAATGAACTAGCGTACTCAAATGAAGTGAAACAATTGAAAAATTATCATAAAATAATATTGAAGCACAACTAGCATGGGCATCCTGAGAGGGGGAGCCAGCAAGGGAACTTTGCCCCACACCCCAACTTAATGGGTCCTGGAAATTCAGTTCATTAAAATAGATAAAAAATGGATTTACTTCTAATTCTCATTAACTGCTATAAGTTATTTCTGTTGCATAGGAAAATGAATTGAATTATATTCACTGAAAAAATCACAAAACATGAAAATGTGCCATACAAGGTATGTCTAAATTTCCTAGCCATATGCCAATGTATCAATAAAATTGATTGAATTGATAAAATTCAAGAACTGATTTGTAAGAAAATGTTTGAGTTCAGAGTCCACCTGTAAGAATTCAGCTCTTAAAATAAAGATGTCAGCTAAATTGGTGCTGATATATCTTAGTACGAAGATGTCCAGTTTTTCATTTGGGAATTTAAAGATTTTTAAAATGTATAACGTTAACAATAAAATACTTCAAATTTGAGGCAAATTCAGAATTGCTGCTTCTATACAACAAATATTGTAGTATACAATAAGACAACAGACAGACAACAGATCAATGCTTACAGAAAGTTATCTCACACTCTGAATTAAAATGACTAGGAAATTTACTGAGATGTATGGTTACATCACAACTTTGAAGCATGCCGCTAGTTTACAAAAACAGAAAACAATTCTTTAAAAGAATTAATTCTAATTCCATTGAAATCTTGTTTTAAAAATTAATTTAATAGTAGTTTAAAGAAATTGAAAATATACACATCTAGGAAAATGGTTATTTGCCAACTGTGGGTACTGAAACAAATGTTACTTCAAAACAATATGACTGGAGGAAGAGATTAAAGTTGGTACAAACTGAAGTGTTATTCCACACAATGTCAACAATGAAGCCATCAAGAAACTGATAACATACAAATTCAAGGATCATGTTTCTCTCTTTCAATTTAAAAACTGATCAATTATCAAGCAAATATCGCGTTGGACATTAACAAGGGAAATATTTGGGTATCAAGATCAATCTTTTACGTGGAATTAAGGTTAGAAGATATTCACCTGAAGATATATGGCCCAAGAAATGTCAAAATATATAACCAGGTCAATTTCATGAACGAAAACTGTCAACTCGAGACATTTAAGAAGACGCATTTACGAGATGTCTGAACTCGAAATTTAAACAGTTAAAACAACTGAATGCTGAGATGAGCAGGCAATCAATGTAATTACGAAAAATTACATTGTATGCAAATTCCATGTGTTCTTACTGTACAGGCAATCGAAATGCAGGCTAAAGTGAGATTTTTGTGAAAAGAAGTTTAACACAGATGACTCCGCAGGCGTGCTGTTATTGGCGAACTTACACAACCAGATGCAGCGACAGATCCACAAACTCACAATTCGTTGGGTCTTGGTGTTCATTCAACAACAGTGCGACAACCAATGGTTCTATAACATTAAAATAACTCAGTTTCAGTTTTTAGCAGCCAGCAACCCACTGAGATTTCAAACAAGTTGAGGACACCTCGGTAATTCTACCATCGATGTTATTGGAGGATAACGAAAACTTCAATGTTTAAGGTAATGCGCTAGTGTTAGTTCAAATGTTCTTCTTGCATAGATTACTGATCAACAAATGCAAAGAAAATTAGATTGTGTTCCAGTGTGGCATTTTTGTACGAACCGAGTGTTCAATGCAAATGCTCTGTCACTATTCCACAAAAATCTCAGCCAGAGGGAATTCTACTTTACCTGATTCGTTTGATCTGACAGCAGCTCAATTTTAAGTTACAAAATTATAATTAAAATACGTATAAACTATTGTAATACGGCAAAGAACTGATGTAATATCAACAACGGACTAGAACACCAACGCACTGCGCCAGCACTGCGCAGTGCAATATTTCTCGCCACGCTCTCGCTTGCTCGCGCTCCCCCCGCCGCCACTCGCACTTCGCGAGACATTTCCAAACGAACGCGCCAATCTCTTATTCAATTCGCGATTACTAGAATAGCCTGATAAAACGGTATATGGAGGAGTAAAATTTGATGAAAACTAAAAATTAAATTAATTGACCTATTCTTTATAATATTATCCATAGCAATATAATATGAAATAATATATCAAACATTTTTGATAAATTATGAGTATTGTAGAGTAGGTAAGGTCTTTATGGTCGTTTTAATTAATCAATCAAAATATTAAAAATTAAGTAATAATTATTCATTTTTATTCCTGAAACAAAGTTCAAACATTTTTACGAGCGATGTAATTGTAAAGAACTGATATAAACTAGCAAAATTCTACATAGTTTTTTCGAAAAATGAATGTGTGTCGTGTGTGTCCAGCAGTAATGATTCAATAGGCTAAAGAGAATATTTTATTCACTAGTTCTGTTTCGGCCAATGGGTGTTTATTCGTTTCCATCACACGCTCAGTCTCGCCATGCACACTGACTGACGGGCACGGTCGGCACGGTAGGCTATTCTAAAATCCGGAGAATCTAGTGTTCTGATCACGTATACCAGAATTACCTTCCTCATAATAATTAATAAAGGAAATCTAGGAAACATTCTGGTTTACTCTCATTACAGCGAGAGAGAAATATGTGCCCCATAGTCATTATTTAAGTTATGAACTTCTCGACAGACGCTACGGGACTTATACTGACAAAAAATGCCATTTAAAATTGTAAAAATCGTATAGTATCGTATCGTAAAAATTAAGACCAATCGAAATATATCTTTTGGCAAGTATCTAAGACAAATTTCTCTTTTCGTCATAAACTTTCTTATTACGAATATTACAAACAGTTTTTATACTACTTTAAAAACTTCTTATAACATTTGCGATAAAAACGTTTAAGAAGGAAAGAGATCTAGCAGCTCGTTCTATGTCATGTGTGAGTTATATTGATAAACAGAGAAATTGTTTAAATTATCATCTGTCACTCTAATAATAATAAGTCAAAAAATTGCCGTGGTTTTTCGAATCTTCAGATTCATCATGCCCTCTCAATGCTAGTTCATGAGTACCAGAGAATTTTAAACATTCAATCGCTCTACCTAAAATATGTTTATTTTTTGCGACTTGTTTATTGGGTTTTTCTAGATTGAAATTTTGACTGCCGAATCAATCTGTGCAATAATGTTCGCAGTTCCAAGTTTTAAATTTACAAGCATTTTCTAAATGAAACGCACTTTCTTTGTATTTCTTTATCCTTTCCCTCAAATGCTTCAAATCCTTACAACCTACTGTCGTCCACAACCCCTCACCACCAAATTGTAAACAATAAAATCTAAACTGTTTTTCATCACTCACAGTCAGCATGATTTTTTTCCGAAACCATCAATTACAGAATGTTCGTTTCTTCTTTCCAACAACTAGTGTTAATGAAGTCACTCGGTTGATGTGCTCCTAACCGTAAAATATCAGTTTTTCTTCAAATCTCTGCGACGAAAACAGAAAACGATGTAACGAATCCATTGTGTTAATCTTTCAGCGCCAGAAGATTCATGTCCACTTTGGAAACGGCACGCTCAGACTGCCGTTTCTCTGAGAAGGGCCCGCTGGTGCGGTCCCCTAGGACTGCTATAATGCGATTTTCGCAACTTTGACCCTGACAGGAATCAGCTGTTGATGGTTTCATCCAATCGGGAGTTTGAACGTCACCATAGTGACGTCACTGTAGTGAAATATAAGTTCCCAATTGGATGGCAGCGAAACAGCTGATTCCTGTCAGGGGCAAAGATACAAAAATCGCAGTATAAAATTAGCAAGCAGTGGTCGCGCCCAGTACGAAAGGGCGCTGACCTTGTAAACGGAGCGAAGTTACCGCTTTGGGGCCCACGCAGGACGGGCCCCTTGAGCACTACTAACGCTATCTTTGAGTGCGGCAAGTAACTATGATTCCCAATTCTTGGTTATTGGGACTTGGAATGGGTTCTGGGGACGAACTCTCGATCTTCACGAATAAACAATTCCAATAAAGTACTACAATTATCCCAAAGAGATTACGGTAAAGATAAACAAACATTTTTGTGCTTTATTTAATCTTGGTGGGGCCCGGTCCCTGTGACCCCTTAGGACGAGCCGCCCCTGGTCGTATGTACCTTGCAGGGTCTGGCGGAAAACAAAGTTCTTCGTTTTTGTGCGCGACTCGTGTATGAGGAAAGAGAGCCGGTCGGAAACGTGGAGGGTGTGGATGGGGGGGCGATGGGTTAGGGAGCTTCGGGTGCAGGCGTGAGGAGGGGGGCGGTGGGCGAAAGCCGGTGGAGTTAGCGGTGTACACATTGGGCTAATTTTAGCAGAGGTGAAGAGAGTTCAGGGATTCGCTGCTTAAGACAAGTCATATTCTGATTTTGCAGGTTGCTATGGGGCCGTCCATAAATTACGTAACGCAAATTTCGAGTAATTTCAACATCCCCTCCCTCCCTTGTAACGCACTTCCCTATGTCTATGTAACGCAGTGTAACGCTGCCTTAGGCCTCCTCCTCCTCCGTAACCCTTTAGCGTTACGTAATTTATGGATGACCCCTATGTAGTATATGGAGGAAATCTAATTTTATTCTGTGCCAGTACCTATTATCAATTTCTAGAATAAGGAAATGAACGTGTTTGTCGAATTTGTATTTGTTTAGATTTAAGTGATCAGCGAAGTGTGGCGGAAGACGGGGAATTTTCGGAAGATAAACTCTTATTGCCGAGCTGTGGTAACGAAAAAGTGGGTAAATCCTGTTGCTAAATTTAGAAAATAATTCCTCTAACTCTTGCTGTACCTAGAGCCCATGTTTTTTGGGTCCGTGATACCGAAAAATCGATTGAGGGCAATACCGAAAAATCGATTGCGGTCTTAATCATTCAGCGTCTAAACGCTAGCGTCTTAATCATTCAGCCGATTTTCTTGAAAATCGATGTTCCCCCATCGATCTGAATGATCTCGAGGCATTGGAAGTTTCAAAAGGTTATTTTGATTTTTGAGTCATGGGGAGACCGGGGCTAGTTGTGACATCGTGTTTACTGACCGATCCAATAGAGCTCAGCTTATATATAATCACGAGCTGAGCTCTATTGGATCGGTCTCCCCATCACTCAAAAATCAAAATAGCCTTTTGAAACTTCCAAAGCCTCGAGATCATTGCTTACTTGTGTTTTTTTTTCAAAATTTCAAAGAAATCCACTTTCCCACGGAAATTCCCCACAGCCGACCTATACGTTCGGTTACAATATATATATATATATATATATATATATATATATATATAGTGTGTGTGTGTATATATATATATACACACACACACACACACAGGGTGAGTCACGTAACTTTAGCACCTCCTGTAACTTTTGAACGGTTGAAGATATTGCAATGCAGTTTTCACGGAAGTGAATGAGGGAATGGGGCTAATTGATATGTGTATTGATTTCTCTTTTATCACTTGCATTTACGAGATATTTGAGGTAACTTTGTTTTTTCAAATAGGACTATACATATTTTTCAGTCTATCATGAGAAGCGTAAAAAGACGATTCCAAAGATATAAATATTGTCATATGTTAGATAAGCATTTTTTTGAGTTATTGTGATTTTTTGCTACTAGTGTTTAACGGACATTTTCATTGTAACTGTCAGCCCCACAAAGTCACGCAGCGCTCCCCCAGCAAACGCGGGGTCGGGAAAAGTAAGGGATTTTAGTAATTGAGGATACTGAAAAATATTCACAAAACTGTTGCATTTTTTCCTGAACTCTCCTTTCCATCCTGATCCATTTTGAGATATTTTGTGTTTCTTAGGGATTGAAAATACGGATTTTTTTGTCTTAAGTAGTATTTATTGAAATAAGATTATTTCTACACCTAAGTTATTATTATATTCTTATTAACATTGAAATTGCTCAAAATACGCAATATTTTTGTACAGTTTTAATTATTTATTCTTATTGTGCTTTGTATCAAGATCCCGTTAATACGTATCTTATGAAACCCCATTAAATGGAGTTGAAGTTATAAACAATTTTATTATGATACAAACTTATGACAAATCCTTATTTTCCACCCTTTAATTCCTTCAATCAAAGAAAGTCGAAAATCTGAAAATGCGGAAGGATGGAAAGCACAGTTCAGGAAAAACTGCAATGGTTTTGTGAATATTTGGAATATGTCTCATATCTTCAAATCTCCCTTCCCTTGCCCGGGCGCGCGTTGCTGGTGGAGCGCTGGGTGACTTTGTGTGGTAGGACTATTGAAAATGTCCGTTAAACCCCAGTCGCAAAAATCAAAATTAATCAAAAAAATGCTTATCTAACATATGACAATATGTACATCATTGGAGTCGTCTTTTTACGCTCGTCATGGTGGACTGTATATAAAAATATGTATAGTTCCATTTGAAAAAACAAAGTTACCTAAAAAATCTCGTAAAATACAAGTGATAAAATAGAAATTAATGCACGTATCTGTTATCCCCTTCCCCTCATGCACTTCCGTGAAAACTGCATTGCAATAACTTCAACCGTTCAAAAGTTACAGGAGGTGCTAAAGTTACGTGACTCACCCTGTGTATATATATATATATATATATATATATATATATATATATATATATATATATTGTGACACAATCCCGCCCCGAAATATAACAATTTAATACCCTCCACAATTGTTGAGCGTCAGGGCGGTGCGCAGATATCTGCTCTTGCGAGCTTTTGTTTCCTCGGGGCAGTGGGATCTTTTGGGTGTTGAGAGCCAATCCAAACAAGAACACATTAACAGTTAAACAGGGTTTAATTGCCTCAAAAAACCACTAAGTCTATTACAAAATCATCATCATACTTGAACTTCAATGCAATATCAACACTCAAAATATTCACGTCAAAAGACTCTTCAAAACTTTGCACACTAAATAATTACTCAAAGAACTAAGAAATTCCTTTGAAACCTAAGAAATTGAAAACTAAGAAATTAAATTTTGGCCAAATTTATCTCCAATCCTAACTAAACAATTTCGTGATCTTTACCAATCTTAATTTAATTTTCTTGCATAAAGTTACACGAACAAAACCGCGTGCGCTAGGGCACCACTTTCTCTACACTTCAGTTGCAACTATGAATACTAAATTAACTACATTCTATTTACAAACACATCAGGTAATAAGGCGTCAAAAATGGCTAGTGCGTTATGAATTACAAACTGAAAGTTGTATTGCCTCCAGAGTCCACTACTTCCACGTATTTTTCTCTTTACATTTCCCTTAGTGCGGCGCCAACTTGACCTAGATTTCGTGCTCAAACAGTTACCTCCCCCTTGCGCTCAGCTGGCCTTGCGTCCGGGCGCTGGCTGCCGCACGAACGCCGACGGCTCGTGCCACCAAATCGAGGCCTCGCCTCTGTCGACTCGTTGCCTCCCCGCCCCGTCTTCTTCTCTCTTCTGCTCCCGGCCCCTCTTCTTCTCTCTTCTGCTTCCGGCTCCCCCTTCTTCTCTCTTCTGCTCCCGGCTCCGTCCCCTTCCAATTCCGAGTGGTATACGCCCGGCTCCTATCGTCCTTTGACGTCCAGGACGTCCATTGTGCGTGCCCGGTGCTTTCCGTTACTCCGGCGTGATATGACTCTCGCCTCATGAAGCACCACGTGCCAGTCTCTCTCTCCTGCTGCAGATTATATCTGGTTAAATCTCAGCGCGAACTACTATCGCAATTTAATAGGCGAATTCACCACTGAGTCGTAACTGAAGAAAACTTTCTCTCAACATCTAATAAAATTCGCGGACGACTGACTAGTACGTCTTTCTGACGTTGGACACTCCTACCTAACGTCGTTACGGCGAATAATACCAAGGCAACCGTTGGGTCGGCGATCTGGAACCAAGAAGACGCTTCCGCTC
>JAHLJT010009419.1:71785328-71858931 GCA_031308135.1 Acheta domesticus | reverse complement strand
ATTAGTTTGCAGATTTACTTTGAAGTTGTCGAATGAATGGCACTGCAATTAGTTTCCATTTTACAACCTAGGTTAAGCCGATCGTGATCGAGAGCGATCATTAGTAACTAAGGAGCATAAGTGTATGATTTTGTACAACTTCCTATTTTTAGAATATATGTGCTTTAGTTACTCATCCACTTTGATTTCTGTGTCGAGGGTTCATACCCTAAAGATCCAGCCTCCTGAGAAAAGCTCGTTTCAACGCGAGCATTCATTCGAACACGCCCGCTTGGGACCTATATGTTGTGGGGAGCAAGAGGCGTGTTAGAATATATATCAGGATGTTGTTATATATATAAGAGCAAAATTCTAACACCTTTGGATCGATCTCCATGAAAGTTGGTGTTTCTGTGTATTTTTTCACCGAGGAGGTTTATGTGTTGTTAATTCTGTTGTAACTCCACTACATGGCGCTACATATTCACGTCAAATGCAACCTGCAACACACTCGGCAGCATTTTTAATCTATATTGTTAAATAACTCCTAAACGTGGCGTTCTAGAGCTTTAAAAAGTAAAATATTGAGGCCCACGGCCTCAAATAAACGTTTCTCACACAGTAATATACAGAATGAACTCTTCCTGGACATTCTATTACATTTTTGCTGGTACGGCGCTTCCCGATATTACCTCACCTGCTCAAAGACGTGCAGAATCTGCAAGTAAATGTGAATGAGAGAGACAGAGAGCGGCAGAGACAGAGACACACAGAAACAGACAGGGACAGGGGAGGGAGACAGTGAGAAATGGAGATGGGAGGGTAAAGAGGGAGATGAAGGGCAGAACGTCGGCTGGGTTTTCCTTGTAGTTTATATGCACATTTCAAACCTTTGCCTAAGTCTGCTCTTTGAATTGCTGCGGGAACAGTTTCTTGATTTGCTTATTGACGAACATTTTGTGTTTTACTTGTAGTGAAGTAAAAATCTAACGGATTGTTCCAGTCAACATTAGCAAGAATAAATCGAATGTATGTTCAACTACTTAGTGTCATTGAAAAACGTACTTTTCAAGCTATAATTTGATGTGCTTTGGTTTATATGAATGACAAAATAACATGAAATAAAAACGGAAATTCATATTAGTGTCTGTCGTGGTTAGTTGTGACAGGTTCTAAGGGGCAGGTTGTGACAGGGTCATTACTTGCTTCAGTGTTGTTTGTGAATAATAATTTCAATTCCAGGAAATGTGAGGAATTACGACGCTTAGCATATGATTTTGCCGTGGAAAACAAAATTCAAGTGCCATAAAATTGGATTAGAAAGAAGTCTGCAAGTGTTGATTGGATGACAAAGTATATGCAGCGACACTCTAAAATTTCTCTTCGTGTTCTTGAAGCTAGTAATTTGAATAGTAACACAAGTTTCAATGAACATTTGTTGACATTTCTTTCAACCACTGACTTTTCTTTCGCCCCTGTTTTCGAAAAATATGGTTTCAATATACTAAAAAAGAAGGAAAACAAAAAAGAAGCTTTTCAAAAAGCTGTGTTTCTAAGCAAAGATCTAATCTAATATGTGAAAAAAGATAAAAGACATCCGAGAGCTACGAAGATGAGGAAGAATCCATATACCTTCTTTGTTTAGAACCGTTTCAAACACCAAAGGGGGGGGGGGAATGGATGCAGTGTACAACTTATAAGAAATGTGGTCCTGTAAACTGTACTGAAAATTCAGTACATTATGTTTATATTCACTGTCATTCTCATGTTGATACAAATAAAATTAAATAAAAGTTATCATGTAAATAAATCAGTATTGTTGAGACGTTTGTAAGATTTGAATATAACAATATTCTAGTTTATTTAACATGTGTCACAACGTGCCCCAGTTCAGTCACAACTTGCCCCGTAGAGGGGTAGGTTGTGACAAAGTGCACTGCTGCACAAAATTGTTTATATATCATTAAAACATATTTTTTTAAATACAGGTATATGGAAATTTGTACAAAGAGCCATTATGTTTGTTCCATTTATTATAAGTTCTAAATTATGGTCCATACAGCTCCAAAAATTAAATAAATTAAAATTGTCACAGCTAGCCCCGGTCTCCCCTACTTCATATGAAGCCTCGAAAACATTTTCAAAATCTTCTCAAAAATGGCACCAAATTTTTTAATCAAACTTGGCTTCGGATACCGTAAAAGACGCTTAAGAGAGTGATGAAGGTTTCATGGTCCTTGAAATCTCAGATTTTTTTGAAAATTGCAAAAGTGCAATTTTTAAGTGTCAATTTCAACTATAGACTGTCTCTATTGATTTGTTGAATTATAAAAAAGTTCCAAAGAATTATAGACAGTCATAAACAAAATATAATATAATATTTGTCAAGATAATAATATAATATTATCTTGACAAATATATAATAATATATATAATATATAATATAGTATATATAATATAGTATATATATATATAGTATATATATACTATATATACATATATATATATATATACATATATATCAATATATATACAGTATATATATATATATAGTATATATATATAGTATATATATATAGTATATATATATAGTAATATAGTATATATATATAGTATATTAATATATATAATATAGTATATAATATTTATTTGTCAAGATAACAAATATATTTTGTTTATGACTGTCTATAATTCTTTGGAACTTTTTTATAATTCAACAATTTTTAAGTGTCTTTCTGCAACTATTTTATTGTAGAGATTTTTTCATTAATGAAATCTGTTTCTTAAAGACGGATCTCTAAATAAGTTCATGTTCAATTTTTCCAAAATATGAGTAGTTATGAGAAAATTAACACTTTTTCTCAAAAACGGCTCTAATTTTTTCTTTAAATTTTTCTACGGAGACAAAAAGGAATGCTTAAAAGGGTTGCGGGTCTCATTTTCGTTGAAATTTCGGAATTTTTGAAAATTGCAAATTAAATTGATTGATTGATTGATTCGTGTTTCCGGGCGCGTCAACTACGTAAGTCATTAGTACCGTAAGTGTAGTGCGTGTTTTTCTCGGAGGTGGCGATGATCTTTTCCCCGCTGGATGACGAGATCTGGCGCCGACCTACCGTCGACTAGCGGGGTTTTCCCCTCAACCAGGTATCTCCCACCAGCGGGGCACCGCCCCAGCCAGGACAAGCTGTAAGCTCCCAACGGGTCTCCCGGCTTGTGTGATAGTGTAGTGCATGTTAATGTAAGTGTGTGTAAAAGGAGAGAATAGGACAAGGACGAGGAAGGAAAGATCGCGCGCGGTCCGTGGACCGTTTGTTAGGGTACTGCTGCGGCATTCGCCTGGTGTTGACCGGAGAAACCATGGAAAACTACCGATCATAACAGCCGGCCGCTAGAATTCTCCTTCAGACAGCGAGCAAATTAAAAAATAATGCGAGAAAATATGTGCTGTTTGAGTACCACTAGGGTTTTTTTAGGGTTAAGAGGATGGTGCTGACGTACTCAACACACAAAAGGTAGACTGATAAACGGCTGAGTAATTCAAATTATTTGCAGAAAATACCTCGTACAATTAACTATTATTTAATATAATAATGAAATATCAATACAATTATTGCCACTACAAGCAACATAAGCTCGAGATACAGGTGTTGAACTAATATTGTTCAACATCTTGATCAACATTTTGATCATGACGCATATTGAGAATTATTCTCGATCTAAGCCATGTATCTCGTGTTATTAGAAATCGCAGAATTTGAACTACAACTCCTGCGAACTAATACCGGTATCTTCGCTATTCATAACAAACATAATTTGAAACAAATGCGTCCTTTTTTCAAGGAAATATCACGAAATACACAGCAAATTACTTATCTTTTGCTACATTTCTCAATCATTGCATTATACAATAAATTGCTCTTTCCCTAGACATGAAATGTACATAAAATTCCAATATGGAATTTACATAACACTTCAATACAAGATTACAAAACCTTTTCTTGGCGATTAGGCCGTGCGACGCAATTCTCCGTGGCACGTTCTTCTTCGTTCGTGCTTGTAGTACGTGTGCGTGCAAGAGCGGTGGCGGGAATGAGGATGATGAAGGAAAGATCATGTATTATCCGTGACCAATTTGTTAGTGGATTTCTCCGGTATTCGCCAGGTATTTTTCCGGGAAACCACGGACAACTACTCATCAAAGCCGACCACAAGATTTCTCCTTCAGACGAAGTTGAATTTGAAAATCTGACTCCGAAAACACTCGAGCCTGGTTCAAGCACGCGAGCTGGCGTGGCGCGCTTGACGAACGCCCAAGTCCCCCAAATTCTATACAAAACAATAAACTCTATGCAAGACAATAACCAGACCCACACTTCTCTACGCCTGCCTAGTATGGAGCAATGCTACAAAAACCAACATCAACAAAATACAAATAGTCCAAAACCAATTCCTTCGCACCATCACCAATGCATCCCGGTTCATTTCCAACCACCAATTACACAATGAATTCAACCTCGATCACATCATTCACCACATTGCTTACGTATCCCATAACTTCTTCTCCAATATCCACCACATCCAAAAGTTAACTTCATTCAGTCTCTGTAAAAACCCCACTCACTCTACTTGTACCCAAAAAAACAAATATCCATTTCATATATTTTGTAAACTTTTATTTCCACAATAGATTCTATGAGGTGCCATCATGGTTTCCTCACCCTATGTATTAGCATAAAGTTAGATTAAGATATGTTATTATTACATATGTATAGTTCAATGTAGTGATATATGTATTAGAAAATCAAATAATAAATAAATTTTAAAACACGCCGAAGTCCCGCCGCCACCGCCGCCGCCGCGCCGCGCCGCAGGCAGAGGTACTATACGCGCACTTTTTCTGTTTACGTCACGGCAGTTCAGTTCTGTCAACCTCTACAGAAAACTCAGCGTAAACGCGCGTCTTGGACTAGATAGCAGTGAGAAAAAACGCAAGTTTTCTTCTTAATTCTGAAGAAATAATTAATTGTAGAAATAATAAATAATAAATTGAAGAACTAAATAATTGTAGAAATTATTGAGTAACAAAAAGGAGCACGGTACGCAGAGGTCGTTAGAAAGAGAGAGCGAAAACTGAGATGTCCGAATTGTAAAGGAAGAATGTGAGCAGCACTGCAAACTGAGCCGTGACGTTCCGAGTGGAGCTCATGTTTTCTGCCGAGCCGTGCTGTGCCGGGCTGAGCGACAACTAGGGAGCTGGAGGATCAAGAAAAAGTGCGAGCATAGTACGTGACCCCGGGGAACATCGCGCTGTTATCGCGGTGTCCGCCGGCGTCGCCAGCACCACGTGCGCCTCCCTGGGCGGGCTCGCGATCGGCGAGTGGGCGTCCCCGCCCGCGGGCGGCCCCGGCGCTCCCACGCTCCGCTGCTGCTCCTCGCCAGTCGCTGCCACCGCCTCCTCGCAATCAACCTGAAGGCAGAAATACTGCGATACTTATACTTCGTTTTTTTTCTAACGTGCCCGATGACATTAGGACATTATTAAGATCCCCTGCCTCATGAAATGTATTTTTATACAATTCGCGAATGTCCTTCTTAACGGGGCTAGTGGCCTCCGAAATGTGCTTACCACTGTTAAAAAGATTCATTTCATAAGGCCGGAGGTGTAATAATGACCTAATGTCATCGGCCACGTTAGAAAAAACGGGAGTATAATTCCAGAAGGCGCGGGGGAGGGGGAGGTAGCTAGAGCAACTTGTTCCAGGCCCCGACCTAAGTGAGGCTTTGAATTTCTCTTCATTCAAAAGAAATAAAAATTAATCTTAATCAATATTAATCTATAGTCCAAATTTAACGCTAAAAGTCATTTCTGATGTATGAAAAATGAGTTGTGTTGGGAATTGGGGGAAGAGATTTTCTTTTAAATGAGGGTTTAAGGAACAAGCCCTTGGATCAAATGTCCCAGCCCCTTGGTTTTCTCTGTGTGCCCCTGGTTATTCGGAACGTTTGATACCACCATCAGACAAATAACGAATTAATTTTATCGAAAAGAATGAATCAGTGTACAATCAATATCGATTGGTATCGTTACATAATTGGAAATATAGAAACAAACTATGTTTTACTTCATGTTAAAAGCCTTTGAAGACATTTAAAAAAGTAGTGGTGCTGCAAAATGGCACAGACTTTCCCTATTAGTTTTCTATTTCCTTGTGTCTGGGCTAGCTCATCTGAATTGCCACATACTCATGCAAGCTGCCTTCTATCGCCGCCGAAAGTATATTTTTTGACATTTTCTTGATTTTTCGGATTCCTAATGGTAGAACGGAAATATTAAGTTTAGAATATTAAGGAACACTACAACCTCGTCCTAAACGGCAATTTTCTTTGAAAAGTTTGGGGCCGTTTTTTTTTAAAAAAAATGGCGTTTAGGCGTTACTAAAAATTCGAAATTTGAAGCTCTTTTTCTCAGACAAGTTTTTGAATTTTCGAAACACTTTATTAGAAGTAATTTGAAGCATTTTAACTTACAAATACAAAAGTGTTTACAAATTGCTGGAAATGTGCATGTTAACGATGTGAGAGATATTTAAAAAAAGTACATTTATGTAATTTTTGTAAAAACAAAATAATACCCCAAATTTAACTTAAAGTCATATTAAAGAGTGCAATTAGCACTATCAGTTCGAAAAGTTTGAAGAAAAAATTTGGAACCATTTATGAGAAAATAGCGTTTGAGTGTTTCTGAAGATGCGGAATTTTGAGCTAGTTGTCACTGAAAACGGTTGAGTTTCAAATTTACTCCTAAATACAATTATTTGAACAAATTGACACTTATGTAAATATTCCAAGCATGAGAGAAATCATAAAAATTAAATTTTTGAAATTTTGAAAAAACAAAAGAATTGAGTAATATGGCGTTTTTGTCATCTCATAGAGTGGATGTGTAGAAAAGTGTATCCATAAGAAGTGATTAAATTTGTACGTTGGCCTGGTAACGCTCTTTTGTGTGACAGTTCAGATCAGTGTTACGCCACACCTCCAGCCGCCAAACGACGTGCAAACGTGCAAGCAAGTACCAGTATGCCTCGTCGATGTCAAAGGGCGCACTATCAGCATCTGAGCGAGTTCGAAGGGGCAGAATGATCGGTCTCCGGGAAGTGGACCGTGACATTGTAACTGGAACGGGGCGCGCTACTACGACAGTGATGCGTGAGTGGAACCAGTGGATAGAGGAGACTCGTACACAACGTGTAGGTCGGCGCCGGATCTCGCTATTCAGACGGGGAAGATCATCGCCTTCTCCCACGATAAAAAATGCAGTACACTTACGGAACTATACTGCGATTTTTGTAGGAAGAGCTCTCAAGATAACTCAAATCCCATCTTCGCGATGGAATATGTCACGGCATTTCGCGTCTTTTCTCGGTCTTGCCGGTAGAAGTCGCATGATCGCAAGCACTGCTTCATACGGTCGCGATCGTGCGAAATCTAGCGGAACGACTGTGAATGATACGAAATGCCGTGACATATTCCATCGCGAAGATGGGATTTGAGTTATCTTGAGAGCTCTTCCTACAAAAATCGCAGTATAATGACCGTATCAGTTGGCGCCCCGGGAAAGTCAGTGAGCCAGATTTTAGGGAGTTTTTGCCACCTCGAACGTTAAGCACTATCGAAACTTGAACTGCGCATGAGCAGAAGATCGATAGTGCTTACCGCTCAAGGTGTCAAAAACTCTCTATTTGGTCACCATGATGCGTGAATCAATTTCGATATCAGTGGAGCTGATGCGGAAAGCGTCGCCGAGCAAAGAATGGCAAGGCAAGAGCTGGTTACCTGTGCAGCGCGTGCCAAATGCAGCGCGCCCCATTCGCCGATGTGCCCGTTCGCGGCCTGGTACTCCGCCGCCGCCCGCTGTAGCGCCTGCGCGGTGGGGGTGCGTCCGGCCTGCAGAGCGCGCCCCAGCGCCGCCGCCACCGCCGCCTCTGCCCACGCGCTGTCCTGTGCACATGCGTAAGTCAACGAAATGCCACGGGAATGTTTGACTTCTACAGTACCGGTAGCGTATAGGCGACTTTGACAGTTGGATGCGCTGTTTAAGGAATTAACTATACTAACTTTACTATACTGCGATTTTTGTAGGAAGAGCTCTCAAGATAACTCAAATCCCATCTTCGCGATGGAATATGTCACGGCATTTCGTATCATTCACAGTCGTTCCGCTAGATTTCGCACAATCGCGACCGTATGAAGCAGTGCATGCGATCATGCGACTTCTACCGGCAAGACCGAGAAAAGACGCGAAATGCCGTGACATATTCCATTGCGAAGATGGGATTTGAGTTATCTTGAGAGCTCTTCCTAGAATAATCGCAGTATACGCATGTGGTACCACCTACATGACAGATAAATGAAATCTTAAAACATTACCTCCTACGGCCAGGCGATCACACGTCCTGATATCATATTCATATCATAATCTTCGCCACAGCCAAACCTTATCGCCTCTGCGACTGCGTGTGAAACAGATGAGCGGCAATACTGAATCCTGGATGTGAGAAAGTAAACAAATCCTCGCTACCTGATAGCTTAAGAACTGGTCACTATCACAGCACGTGGCGACAGAGCTGTCAGATTCGCTTATTCGCTTCCAGTACTGTAGACCTGCTAGACAACCTTTACATTTACAGTCCTTACATGAGGGAAACGATCCGGAAGTTGCATGAACCAGAATTAAAACTAAAATTATGCATTGGAATATTATTGCGACCTTAAAATTCCATATATTATTATTATTATTATTATTATTATTATTATTATTCCATTAAATTATAAATGTTTATAAGCCTGTTCATATAATTTTATATTCATTAAATTATATTCTATTTGGCTCATATATTGAGAACAGACTGTTATTTCTTATATGAAATATATAAATAATTCACTTTATTGTGCATTTCATATCGCTACAGTTTCGAGGATATAATTTTCATCTTCAGGCGAGAATAAAAAATTATTGAAAATAATTCATTCAAAGAAAAATATTTTTTTTACAAATTTGATGTTTTCAAAGAGAATGAAATTAATGATTATTCAACATAATCGTATGCTGCTGACTGTTCGGGCCCACTGCAAAGCAGAAATAAATACATTTATTTTATACCGCAAGGCAGAACGATTAATTGGTAACCGGTGTTGCGCCGCCGACCACGCCACCGGAAGCCGCCCACGGCATTTCTCGGAAATTCTGCCCTGACACGTGCGCTTCGTTTATCTCCGCTCGCTGCAGAAAGCAACGGACAAAACCGTCCAGAATCTTCCATGGCCAAATGTAAATGGCAAATTGCGACAGGCAACAGCTATCCCTTCCCCGATGCGCTCCAGCGCTCGCGATTCTGACGACGCTGTAACCGAAAAATCAGTCCCGTAGAAGGCATCGCGAGAGACACACGTGAGTCGTCGTGTGCCGGGGGCTCCGTGCAGTATGGCACGTACAAGATCTCACACGCAACACTCACCGCGCTGGATACTCGGATTGACATGAAATTTCACCAGCTGACAGAACACCATGCAAAACCTACATATGCAAATTTTGAAGTGCTATGGAATATTATAAATAGCGTTTTATAGGCATTTTGTATCAGGACCTTTCGTGACCCTCGCGCTTCCCGCAGCGGGCGAGCCGTTGCTTCGGCAGCGCTACGAACGTTACGCGGCGTCTAGCAGCCGGTGTCAGATTTCCAAGCTCGTTCGTTCTATCTGAACCTGCAAAGTAAACACCCGTTTTTGTCACCCCGCCTGCCCTCCAAGTAACTGAGACCTTGCCGACACTCCGATAGTGCAGGCGCGGTGTGTGAGTAACGGCCGCAGAACCAGCGGCGAGCAGCGATTTCCACCCTTCCATGGTCGGTAAGGTCAAGAAAGGTCCCAATACTAATTATCGCAAAAACACTACTTGCAATGCTTCATAGCACGTAAAAATTTGTATGTAGGGGTTTTGAAAGGCGCTGAACAAGCTGGTAAAATCTCAAGTCAAACCGAGTATCCAGCATGGTGAGTGTTGCGTGTCAGCTGTTGACAATTCGCACAATATTCAATCAGTTCGTATGACAGAAGGCATGCGATATGCATCTGTCACTTTCGCGTAAAGTCTACGCACGTAATAATTATTACTTTAGTTGTGCAACTTAGGACTGCTTCCCATTGGCAGGTAAAAGGTGAGGAATGCGCATGCATCAGACTGCTTAGACAAAGTGTTAGCTAGTGCACTCCAAGTATATTTTCCTGTGTTTAATGTACTGTGCTTCTTTAAGCGGGAACTTCAGTAACGTGTTAATTAAATCTAGTTTGTGGAAGAACTTTTCTTTCTATAAACCCTGTAACTCCTGTACCAGTCTTTCATATGAGCTATCAAAGGGTTTCGGGAATGCTGTACTTTACTTTCGCCATAATCATATAGTCCACAAAAGAAAATAATCTAAAATGAGTATAGCAACCCGAACACTTACCTTATATATTCATTATAAACAACTTTCATTTCAAAAGTCAAATGAATTTGTTATTTAATAAATTGTATTGCTAAGGAAGGGAACCATGGTATCATAACAAACTGATTCTGTTTTAAGTAGAATGAGAAGTATATGGGCCAAATAGAATATAATTTAATGAACATAAAATTATAACTAAAACGTTTTGGTACTGTTAAATTATTATTAAATCTAACAGTTTCGTTATAAGAAGTTTTTCTATTTTAATGTTAACACATATTACCTATGGTACGTTTTCTGTTCACCGATCTGCAGGCTTGTATTTTAAGCTTCATTATGACAATGCCAAATTTTGTAATTCCGAGAATTTTGCACTTCCGAAACAAAAGAATAATAAATTATTTTTCGTTTATTTCCGTCTTTTAAGGAAATAAATTAAAATGGAAATAAATACTGTTTTATTTCCATATTTTAAATTTTAAAAGAAGTATTGTTAGAAAATTTAGGTGTATAAAGGCCATTTTCAAGAATGTCTTCTGATTACTACTCACTATATTGTCGTGGACTACGGAGTCTAATGTAATAGATTGGTTCTTTGTTGTTCCGGATACGACAACTTATATGTTAAATAGAGTCGTTAGTGAAGTGAACGATTTATTGGGGGAGATGGTGGTGTTTCTCCCCGCTGGATGGTGAAATTCTGCACCGACCTACACATCGACTTTCATGGGATTTTCCCCTTCCAGGCACCTTCCCCAATAGCACCGCCTGAAACTCAGCTCCCGACAGGTCTCCCGCAATATGTGGTTGTATAGTGCCAGTACGTGTGTAAGGGGTAAGGGCAAGACAAGGAAGAAGAAAACATCACGCACGGTCGGTGACTCGTTTGTTAGGGTACTGCTCCGTCATTTGCCTGATATTGATCGAAGAAACCACCGAAAACCGATCAGAGCAGCCGGCCGTAAGAATTCTCATCCACAAAACGGCTGAATTCGACCTATAGTTATTTAGCTATACTTGGGGTTTTTATTTCTTGTCGAGTGAGGAACTGTCTACATGATGGAAAAACTCACGGTATTTCGCGTCTTTCTCGATGACGACGATAGATGTCGCATGATCGCGACCTTATCGAGCAGGACTGGCGATCACGTGACATCTCGCGGCACGACCGCGAAAGACACGAAATGCCGTGAGTTATTCCAGTTATTCCATTGAAGACATGCCGTCACGCGCCAAGATATAAAAACCCAAGTATAGTGCCTAATATTCGCCACCGTCGGGACTCGAACCCGTCGGACCTTACGGTCAGAGTCGCTTCGAGGACAGCGGACAATACTGGCTCTGAGCTGAACTCAGCCTGGTAATGTTAAGAACTGTCGGGTGACTGACGTGATGTTGGTACGGCGGGGCGCGATCTTACCTTGGCCGCGTGGAGGAGCGCCCGCGCAACGGCGGGGGAGGCGGCTACCGCTAGGGCGCCCACCAGGGCCGCGAGGTCGTCGGCGACGCCGTGCTGCACGAGGGTCTCTACCGCCGCCACGTGGTCTCTGCCTGCCGCCGCCTCCAGCGCGCTCTCCCCGCCCACCGCCGCCGCCAGTCGCACCGTCGCCGCCGCCGTCACCGCTGGCCTGCACACTGGAAAACAGAACAGTCGTTAATAGGCACACTCGGCGGGGTCATTTGCGCCAGTGGTCGCAATGTAGAACCCTTCTAACCATTGAAGAACACAAGGAAAACTAGTGATGTTATCGTAAACAGGACATACATTCTCGTGTTGTTTGTTACTGATATTATTATTATTATTATTATTATATTATTATTATTTTTATTATTGTTATTCCACTACTTCACGACTAGAGATGTTATGAGTCAGCTCAAAATAAAATCTACTCCACGTTGCAACCAGCTAAGGACTGTCGGTGCCTCTACAATACTTTGCACAAAATGCGGGCTGTTCCAAATAATAGCTATTTCTTGCGCTTACCAGTCTTTTGATTTACCTGGGAGTTTAGCTAAGTACTTACAAATTTTGCGGAACAAATCCCAGAGCTGTGCTTTTACGCCCCACATTCAGTTGATCTCGATTTCCAAACTCTTGTATTTAAGACGTTTCTCTGCCTCCTTGGTTATGACGTTTTATTGCAAGGTACAGCTACATCGACAAGTAGAAAGTTTTTTTTTCTCCAAATCCCGGATAACTATATCCGATTTGTTTGCCGCTATCTTGCGATCAGTTTGTATTTGTTGATCATACAATATTGTACACAATCCAACAGACGTCACAGGCTTTGGTGAGTGTTCGTACCACTTGGGGCATGTGTTTGGAACTTCGCGGGCGGTACAGATCTGCCAGTGGAGGTAACTACACACCCTGTCGTGTCTTTTCAACTATTCGGTCTTTGCTAGGATTGGACAAGCTGAGACAATATCATCAATGGTTTCTACGTGTTCCTAGCAAATGCGGCATTTATCATCTTGGGAAATTTTAGAACCGCTTTATCATGATGTCGTGTTCTCAATGCCTGATCTTGGGCAGCTATTACAGGTGCTTCTGAATCTGGCTTCATTCTTCCCCTTTTGGGCCACATAAATGACTGATCTTTATTGATCTGTACCCTGTCCATTCGTTTCAAATATTGTCCGTGGAGTAGTTTATCTCTCCACGATTTCTTTAACATTTTTTGTGTCTCACTTTTCATGTTAAGTAGCATCAGAAGTTCAGTGGCTCTGTTATTCTGCGTGTCTTGCATAGTCTTGTTCGCAATGGTTCTTGCTACACTTAAAATGCCTCTGTTTACCATTCTTCGGTCAGATTTTATGACCTGCCTCAGTAGCGGGTCGTCTTGATGGCTGACTATATACTTTCCCATACCGACTATTGCATTGTGCCAAGAGGCCTCAATTTGTCTGAGGCCTCTTCCTCCTTCCTTACGTGACACATAAGTCAATGTACATCATGTCGAGGGTATGCAATATGAGGCATTGTAAGCACTTTTCTGGTTTTTCGATCCATGATGCGAATTTCTTGCTCAGTCCAGTCCACTAGTCCGAAACTGTATTCGGTTACAGGCACCGCCAAACTACCAATTGCTGATAATTTATTCCTGGAGTTCAGAGAAGACTGCAGGACTAGACTTACTCTTCTGTAATACTTCCTGTGAATTCTCTCTTTCATTGTGTCGTTCTAGATGGTCTCACATTCTTCAATTCCCAGATATTTGTAAGTTTTACCTGGCTCAAGATCTTGAATCAGAGTGTGCGTATCAATTTCAATGTTCTCAGACGTTGTCACTACGCCTCTTTTTAAGTTGATTTTTGCACACTTGTCAAGTCCAAACTTCATACAATGTTATTGCTAAAATCATTGATGACGGACAGCATTTGGGAGAGGATCGCTTCGTTCCTTGCAAACACTTAAAGATCATCCATATAGAACAAATGTGATACTGGACTTTCATCACCATGGAGCTTGTAACCACGAACATTTGAAAATGAACATTTTCAAATAATAGCTAATATGTTAGTAGCGCATCAAGTGCAATATTTCAGTACTACGTAGCTGTTTCCTCCAATAGGGGAAAGTAAGTGCTGTTGTAGCACCACTAGTTAAATCGTAGAGCATGATTTGTTATGTCAGGTGTAACATCATGTGTATACATAATTTAATTTTGTGTTTTTTTCCAGCAATATTTACTTCTGAATTTTTTTTATGATTTTTCCCTCAATTAAAATAAATAAATGTAATGAAAAATAATTATTACAAAAAATTTTAAAAAAAATCAGGCAATAAGGAGAAGGAGTGTACCTGTGGGGGATGGGTGCGCGGAGGGCGGGGTCGGCGCCGTGCAGCAACAGCAGCTGCACGACGGTCGCGTGTCCCGCGCCCGCCGCCCGCAGCAGCGGCGTCCGCCCCTCGCCGTCCGCGCGGTCCACCTCCAGGCCCCGCCGCGCGCCCACGCACCTGCTGGCGGAAACACCTCTTAACATCTGCACATTTAAAACAATAAGTCAGATCCAGTGTAACTCAATATTTAGGCGCTTGTATATCGATATTTTCGCGTTTTGGAGCATCATTTTTTAAAAATTTGTTCTTATTTATGGACTGCATACCTGGGTTTTTATTTCTTGGCGCTTGACGGCCTATCATCACGATGTAATATCTCAGGGCATTTCGCCTTTTTCTCGGTCGTGCTGCTCGAAGCCTCATGATCGCGACCTTATCGAGCAGCGCTGGCGTCCCTCAGTCATTTCAGTCCCTCACGCGCCAAGAAATAAAAACTCAAGTGTAATGGGTAATTACCTGAGGCAACAGAGTGAGTGCGCCGCGCAGCCTCGCAGCAGCAGCAGCTCCACCACGCCCTCGTGGCCCGCCTCCGCGGCCAGCGCGAGCGCCGTCGCCCCTGTCGCCGAAGCAGCGCGCATCAGCGTTAGTTCAAGACATTCATTGTAACCATGGTCCGATTAAAATTAGTTGGTGACTGACAGTTGTGATTCTGAAGCTGTAACTTCAAACAGTATGACTGTATGATTTCGATACTTCAATAAGTATTTATTTCAAGTGTTTGTTTTCGTGTCCCGGGAACACATGCTCAATGGAAGGCAAACTGTCAACGTCGTTCCCTTCCATTCGCAACTGTCAATCGCCAAACTTCTTTTAATCGGACCATAGAGACCGGAAGCTCAGGCATTTATTTTACCTAATAGGCATCCAAAAAGGCCCTTAATCTAGCTAAAGTAGGACGTAAAAACAGCAACTTTAAAAAAATCACCATTTAAAAGTAATTAGTGTATTAATAGTAATTAAAAATGTAATTTGTGTAAATTAGTATTCATTCAATTGGTTAATTTTTTTATTTTAACTCTAAAATTAACATTAGCACATACCACTTACGCACTTACTATCTTTTCTCTGTAATTTTGATTGCACACGACAATTCGATACGACGACTACGAATTTATTTTGCTGTCTCTACGAAATGCCATTGTGGACTCCCTTTCGAAACTTGAATTGGTATCAGCGAAAACAGAATTACAGATATGTTCCTTCGCACTTGTGTAAGGGAAGAGAGAACGAAAAGGAACTGAAAAGGGTATATGATGTACAGACTGCTCTTGTCCTCAAAAGGGTTACGGGCCATACTCAAACAAACAATGAGATTCCTCGTGAGCGAACAAGTCTGTAGGCATCAATGAAAAATATCAAAAATCTTCACTGGTATCATCTTCCGTTCTTTTTTAGATTTTTAACACGACCTAACACTGGAGCCTCCGCGTCCTCCACAGTAAGACAAAACATGGCTGTGTCTTGCTGTCTAGGTTTGCAACGTTGTTCTAGCTTGATAGAAATTGGTGCCAGGAGGGGGGGAAGGAAATATAAGAACGATAAAGGCACAGGTAAGGCAAAAATCCAAAAATAGGCAACAGAAGCTAAAATAGGCAAGAACAGACGAAATGAAAATCGACTACAACTCCCGAAATGCAATTTAGTGATTCCTGTTCTTAAGTCATAAAATTGTAACTAACTTGATAATAACTAGTAGTGATACAGAATGGCACAGACTTTCCCGTATTAGTTTTCTTTTTCCTTTGGTCTCGGCTAGCTATACGGACTTGCCACATACTCTTGTCAGCTGCCATCTATCGCCACCCATTGACACCCCACCTATTGACATTTTCTTAATTTTTTGGTTTCTTAATTATAGAACGGTAATATTATTTTAACAATATTAAAGAATACTAAAACCTCGTTCTAAATAGCAATTTACTTTGAAAAATTTGGAGCCTTTTCAAGAAAATGACGTTTAGTCCGACTGTAAATTTGAAATCTGAAGCTCTTTTTACAGAATTTTTTTAAATTTTCGAAATACGTCAGTTGAAGTCATTTGAAGCACTTAAACCCACAAATACAATAGTGTTTACAAACTGCTGTAAATCTGCATATTAACGGTGTGAGAGATCTGTCAAAAAATTACATATGTGTAATTTTTGAAAAAAAAATGAAAAAAAAAACAAAATTAACTTTACGTCATATTAAAGTGTCCAATTAGCATTGTCCGGTCGAAATGTTTGAAGAAACAATTTGGAGCCATTTATGGAAAAATAGCGTTTGAGCGTTTCTGAAAATGCGGAATATTGAGCTAGTTTTCACAGAAAATGGTTGAGTTCTCGAAACACTTTGTCTGACATTACTCATAAATATAAAAATGTAAACAATCGCCGCTAATGTAAATAATAACGACGTGAGATACAAGTAAAAAAAATTCATTTTAGACCATTGAACCCACATTTTTCTGTCCCGTTCAGGTCACATATTATCTTTCTTATGCCATAACCACCCATTGAGGCATTTTTGGACGCTCTATTACATTTTTTGTGTACCTCACAAAGTAGCACGTGTTGTCAGACACATTCCATGTTGGGTCCTCCACAAACTCATTAGCCATTTGAAACAAACCTTTACAAAGTGCAGATTGTATGCAGAGTTCATTCTAGCATTCATTAAAGCCCGATATACACGGTACAGTTTTCGTGCAGATTCTTATACACGAAATACAGTTTTCGTGCAGATTCTCATACAGTTTCTGTACAGAAACTTCAAGATCCCAAACTAGAAGTATAAAAGCCAAAAGTCGCGCATACACGGTCTGCACGTTTTCTACACGAATCGCCACGAGACGCTGCTAGGTGGTCTACCGCGTAAGAACTGAATTGCGCCGTCCGAGTATTTTCAGTAGCTGTATTTCTGTGCGTGCGTTAGGTTATGTATTATGTTTATAAAGTATTAATTAATCATTTGGAGCATAGAGAAGAATGTAGCAAGGCAGAAATTGGGGAAAAGGAAATTTATCACAATATATCACTTCATACAATCGCACCTGCACACACCTAACCCCATCATTGACATGGCCGATTACCGTTAGTAAATGATTCTACAGCTAGAGGCGCTGGAGTCAAACTGCTTTCTACACGAAAAATTATGAGCATTTTCATACTTTTTTCATGCAGAAAGCGTAAAGTCTGGAATGCATGAAGAGTCTGCACGAAAACTGGACCGTGTCTATCGGCCTTAAACAGATTTATCCATCAATTCGTGTCTTCATGCACTCCATTGAAGGGGCTCATTGCTGACTACCTGTCTCGTCCTGGGCGTCGGGGTCTGCGCCGCCCTGCAACAGCGCCTTCACAGCGTGGACGTGCCCGTAGCACGCGGCCGCGTGCAGCGGCGTGCGCTCGGAGGCGTCGCGCTCGTGCACGTCCTCCCCCTGCTTCAGCATCACGCGCACCAGTCGCTCGTCGCCCATCACGGCCGCGCCGTGCAGCGTCACGCCCGACATTTCGCTGTGTACACTGGAAACAAGAAGATATTCAGAGCTGGGGCTGAGGTCGGTATTTTGAAGCTGGCGCGCGCGCAGTAATACACCACGCGCCACGGAGCTCGCTGGCGCGGAGCGCTGGCCAGCGAGTCGGAGAGCCTCGAGGCGAGGCTATCTTGGGCTGTACGTCCCCTACTTAAGAGGGCGCGGGCGCCAGCCTGCCGACAGTGAGAAAGGTTCGAGGAGCCCAGCCCTCAGCCGACACCGCACGAGGGAAGCCGTGCGACCAGCAGCCGTGTGAGTTACGCACGGAGGGGAAACGTGCCAGTAGTCGCACGTGGTGCAGCTGCGCCGTGGAGACGCGCTGGACATGTGTCGAGTCAAGGAGTCGTGCCTGACGCACACTTCATCTGGAGAAGAGGAACTCCTATAGTTTTTGGTGTAAATGTGTTCAACAATCTTTATGGTGAACTCAATAAAACATTGTTAAGTTTGCGTGCTATCTTTGATTTTATTGAACACATCAGATGGCAAGCAGGAATCATCTTCAAAAACAATTCACTCATTCAACCTTAGATTGCTGTACAAGCGGTGGCATGGGAACGTTCATGGTAGCCTCGGAACAGATGGTTCAAATGGGCCCCAAAACTGAGATTGATTGAATTATGATATCGGGCGCTTCAATTGCTAAGGTCATTAGTTCGGTAAGTGTAGTGTGTTTTTATCGCGGAGGAGGTGATGAACTTCCCCCGCTGCATGGCGAGATCCTGCACCGATCTACGTCGGCTTGCGAGGATTTTCCCCAACCGGATATCTCCCACCAGCGTGGCACCCAGTGGAAACTCCAGAGACTATTTTTATGGAGGCACAAAGCTTTTGAATGTGAAGTGGAGGGACTGGAGAAAGGGAACCAGATACTATGATTAAATTTAAGGAATGAGAAACCAATAATTTTTTAAAATATTTTTTGACATTTCAATCACAGAACGCAAGACATTAAATATAGCATTTTAATTAGAAACTTGATATATTTAATATACAAGTGTCCAGGGAGGAAACAGCGAAACTGTGAAATAAGCTCTTAAGTCAATTTTAAGTATATTTTGTCTAATAAAGTCCTTCGAGATTACGAACGGCTCAACTACAATAAGTACAGAAGCAATGGATTGAAAAAATATGTTCTATACAAAAATTTGTATTTCAGAAACATATTTTTGCTTCAGAACATGTAAATTGTTTCTTATTTACAAAAGAAATGTATATCTTTCTTCACAAAGAAAAATTAACACAAATAAAAAAGCACCCAACTTAACAATTCAATTGTTTTTTATTTCTTTGTTTTTCTTTGTAAACAAATATATTAATTTCTTTTGTAATCAACAATTTACATGCTTCTGAAGCGAAAAAATATTTTTGAAATGCAAATTTTTTGCATAAAATGTTGAATTCGACCTAGCGACAACCGCCTCATCTACTGCTTCCGAAGAACGCGATATTTCCACCACCTAGACCCCGAAGAAGAGAGGAGCTGCAGGTTGAAAAGGACGACACAGCGAAAGCGGAAGGATAAGAAAACGGAGTAGTTGGTGGACTGTGCAGATAAAACGGCGGTCCCAGGCAACGATGATGAGAGGAGCATAAGAAGATAAATGTCGTTCCCTTTATATCGTGCGTTCTCGATTTCCCTTGAAAGGACGTGTTTTTACTGTCATGATGACAAAGGAAAGCTGTAAAATTTAGAGAACGCATTAAAACGAGGGAATTTTTTTGCACCTCTGCGTTTTAAAATCAACGGGACCATACAAAATGCGAACACCTAATATCTAATTCCATTACACAATCTTAAAATTGTTTTGGCAGGATAATTAAATTTTTCTACGAGTCGTACAATACGTAATCAGAGCCAACAAAAATAGTTGCGTTGAAGTAAAAAACTAGTGTCTTTGGTTTCTTGTTGGTTTTGTGGTGAAATGTCGTTGGCATTTAAAATTAAATGATCCCAGGTATTGTCATTGCCAACAATGTTATTTATTTAAACAAGAGTAGCTTTCGATGGCTTAGCCATCATCATCAGTTTCTGCTGTCTGGAAGCCACCAAACGACTGCAGTCGTTAGCAGTGGCGTAGCGTCAGGGGACGCTGAGATGCTGAGCATCCCCGTATATAAGAACCTTAAATACTGTATTGATAATCTTACAAGTGGTCTGTTGAGCGAAACACGTTTTGTATTAATTTTAAATTGATTTCCTATGATTGAATTCGGCGGGCTGTTGAAGCTGGCCTCTGATTGGTTGGAAGCTAAAATACTTCAGCGTCCTGCCGCCAGATTGCGACGAGCAATGACGCATGCGCAGATGGCGAGGTCCCCCTCTCCCCTCTTCACCCCTGGCCCAGAGAAACCCGACTGCTTTACGCTAGCGTCTACTGCGGAAAGAAGCTCGTTTGTGCACGAGAGCGCAGCACACTTCAGGCGTTCAGTAAATTATCTTTCTCTCTCTCACTCGGGAGTCCCCGCTTGGTCATGGGTACAAACTGTAGAAATAGTGCCTGACTACTATTTCTTAATTAATATCCAAGAAATTGTATTATCTCTTAAATAGATTACATATTATTTAAGTCTGCAATGTATAAATTAACAAATGGTCTTATTGTCATTCGCGTATAAGAATTAAAGCTGAGCCATTGTATAATTTGCTTTCAAGACATCGGCAGCCCTGACTGCTGTGAGGACTTTGTGGGAAGCGCCTACACCGTCGTAAGCAATCGAGATCGTGGAAGTAGTCCCAGTGTATCTGCCTTGTGTTGCGTTCGACTGTTAGACGAAGTAGTTGATAGTGACATTTTGTGTGTTATTGTTGAGCATCCCCAAACGTGTGAGTCACGCTACGCCACTGGTCGTTAGTCGTTTAATCGTTTTATGTCGTCAGTTAGTAATTTTGTGGCTTCCAGACAGCAGAAACCGATGATGATGGCTAAGCCATCGAAAGCTGCTCTTGTTGAAATAAATAACATTGTTGGCAATGACAACACCTGTGATCATTTAAGTCTTTGGTTTCACTTTTTCCACATAAAATTCTTTCACTAAGTTCGATGGTTTGCTAAGGAAATTTGTAAACTCCAGTTCCTGTAAATGTTTTAGTTCGTTAGATGGCGTCGTCCCCTAGTTCAATTCTTGAAGGGGACCTCGCCTCCTCCCACTCCGGCAGCGGACTTCCCAAGACCCTGCATACGCAAAATGGACACGAATACTACGATTCGTTCATATCATGTACATACTGTCAATGAATAAAAATATTGTCCTATGCGTAAAATATTTCCGGATTCACAGCGTTTCCAAGATAATAAGCAAGAAACCACGCTTCCGCTTCCTCTCTGACGAGTAGAAACAGTGACACATTGTGGTTGAAGGGCCATGACAATAACAAAGCGATAAAATCTAATTTCCGTCTTGAATTGGTTGAATCACGATGACGGATCTAGTGGGGGCAAAGAGTCCATGTTCCTACCAATGCATCATACGCAAATACTAATATTATAGTATGGAAATGGTCACATGTACGGAATGACAGCAAGGCAAATAAGATAATCACGCAGAAAGTAAATCACGTCACTCAGTGAGTGGGGGATCTGCTAACTCATTTCCGCGTTATCGTTTTACTACATCAGGTTTGACATAAAAACTATACTGTATAGAACCTAGGATTTTTAAACCCAGTTATCAACGAATAGTAACGATCGTTAAACATCCTGAGATTCATTATTGGTTGACAAAACAATTACATCGAAAATGTACCAAACGTAAGATTATTCTAGTAAAGTAATTTTACTACAATGAAAACAATAGCAAAATATGCTCGAGTACTCTCGGGAAAAAGCCAACACGCCACAATAGAGGATTCATTTACAATTTTTCACTTTATTTCTTTCTCGCACTTACTAACGTAAGAAGAGAAAGTATTGTAATGGTGCGCTCGAAAACGGCGAATTTTTGACACAAAAACTATTTTTGCCGGACCCTTGAAACAAAGAAGTGGATAAATTCAGTTGATAAATATAGAAAAAAGTTATCTAAAACATGGTGTGACCAGAAACCTTGTTTTGTGCGTCCTTGATACCGAAAAATCAATTGACGGCGAATCGTCTGTCTGTCTATCCGTCTGTTCACAACGCTAGCGCATAAACCGTTCAGCCGATTATCACCAAACTTGATATTCTCCATTGTATTGTTGCGCAAATTTCAATTAAGCTTTATGGATTGCTTCAAAGTAATACATCAATGGAGAAAAATCATAATTGAGAATACAAATTGTAGAATAGAGTAAAATAGCATTAATAATGCCATTTTCAGTGGTAAATTATAATTCAATTTAAATTATTTTTAATTTCTTTTGTATCCATTTTTGTTCTCGAAGAATTTTTTTCGTTGCCCGTAGTTGGTGGGACACCTATACATATTTGATTAATTTGTTGCAGAAATTTTGGGAAACTACTAGTTTTTTAAAATAAATGTACATGACTTTGTGTGAAGCAAATATCTCTCTCTTTTGAATTTTGTAGTTTTGAAATTTTATTTGCAATTTTTGGAAAAAAACAAAACCTTTTTATGCCGGGCCCTGGAAACGAAGAAAGTGGTATTAGCACCATATTCTTTACCGCTCTGTATTACATATGTAGAGAAAGATTAAACTAAAAATTAGGTAAACGCACAAAATTACACGAAAACTACTCGTATTTTCGAAAAGTTCAACATGACCTTATAGTATCCCCCATATAAAGAACCCCCAAATTTTAAAGAATGTTTTTAAAAATCACAGCGCTTCAAGTCGAACCAGATCGATCGGGAAATATCCATTTTGGAAAAACTCCTACGTATGGTATAGGCGCTAGTGATGTTCACAACGGACGGACAGACAGACAGATAGACGGGCGTTGTGAAGAAACACTTCTTTGGTGTCTGGGGACCTTCAGAACGTGTATTTCCGTTGAAATCTCGAAATCGATTTTTCCGCAGCATTACATAACTTTCTCTACACCACGAATATTACTTCGTATATACGTACGTATACGAGAAAGTAAAAATTGAACTTTTAGCCCGCTATCCCTGCCCTCAACGGACCTCTTTTAATAGTGTATGTTTAAAAAGTATTTTTACGGCAATATACAGCCCATGAAATGCAACGTTAGAGGCGAGTGCACGAAAAATGTTGAATGATTCTTACTATAAAGCACCGCGAAGAGTCGAGTTTGCATGACTCGAACCTTGAAAAAGAAACAATATATTCGAAGATTCAAATGTCCCATTTAAAATTATAAGCAACATTATTGGCACTAGCTGCGATGGTTCAGCGGTTGTCTCTGCAGCATTGTTGACTGGGAAGTCCTAGAATCCAAGTCCTGACTGCGGGAGATTTTCGATACCATCTTGTACATAGCTGGATCGAATTAAACACTGTCTAAAGAAGAGTTCTCACGGCTGGCTGCTCTGATCGAAGATTTTCCATTATACTTCCGATGAATACCAGGCAAATGCCACATTTGTACCTTATAAGAAGGCCAGGGACCCTCCTTTTCTCGTACACACTCACACTTCATGCACTACACTCCCACACTTGTCGGGAGGCAAGTCGGAATCTTAGAGCTTATTCCGGCGGGGGCGGTGCCCCGTTGGGGAGACGCCTGGAGCAGGAAAAACTCAGCAAACACTAAAAAAAGGCGCCGAATTTCATGTTCCGCGGGGGAGGAACACCACCACATCCAGCGATTGAACTTGCCCTACATTTACGAGACTACTCTCTCAGTCTGAATCAGTGAAAAACTACTGATTGACAGTGACTATTCACTGATGGTGTCAGTTATAACGATGCCACTGACAATCAGTGAATATAACTGATCGAATCAGTGAAAATCGGGTCCACTTTTTGAATCAGTGAAACGTCACTGTTTGAATCAGTGAAATCTGTGACAACTAAATTGAACGTGCCGACTGAACGATCAGTGAGCGATGGTAGCGCGGCTCTTTTACTATTGACGACCAGTGAAATGCTGGCGGTCATTATGAAAAGGTTCGCATATACGCTGACAATCAGCGAAACTACACATTTCGACTGAAGATGTCAGTGACTTCGGCTCTCACTGATTGAATCAGGGACAATTTCACTGATTCAGATTCAGAGAGTAGTGATCGAAATGTAGACGCGCCCGGAACGAATACACTCTCACTCACTATCGACATTAACATCAAAATAACTGTCACCATACCTTGCTTCTGCTGCAGAGGCTTGCGTCTCGGAGGCCGCTCGGGCTGGACTGAGCTCACCTGCACCTTCGTCCGCGTTGGTTGACTTCCCTCAGCTGCGCCGCGGCTGCCAATCGGGTTGTCCAGACCGCAAACGCATGTGGTCGACAGCCGGCCCCGCGATGAACACCAGCCTTTGGACTGGGTAGTGACGTCGTCATTATTTGTCATGTGTGCCGAAATAGCTCAAAGCGAATGTTACTCGTGATTACCAGCAAGTGCTTAAAAGGGAGCCGTTTTGTGAATTTTGATTCCGGGTCCTTCAACTACTTAGGTCATTATTCCCTTAAGTGCAGTGAATGGTATATCCTTAAAGATGGAGTTCTTCTTCTTCTTCTTCTTCTTCTTCTTCTTCTTCTTCTTCATCTGGAACGTGAATTTCGGTCTCGTCGACTTGCAGGGATCCTGTCTCCAGGTATCTTCCCTAGCGGAGCACAACTCCATCCGGAACAAGCTCGAATTTTCTGACTGTTCTTCCGACGTTTGTGGTAGTGCAGTGTGTATACGGGTTTAATGGGAGAGGAGACAAGGATGATGAAGGAAAAAACGATCCGCGATCGAGCGGTCCGCAGACAGTTTGTTCAAGTACCGCACCCGCATTCACCTGGTATTGATATGAGTGATTTAAGAAAACTCGGAAAACTACTGATCAGAGCAGTCCGCCGCAGAATTGCTCCTCCAGGCAATGGTTGAATTCCACGGGCTATTCATCTCATGTAAATCACCAGACCATCACCGGATTTACATGAGAAAGAGAGCTTGGATAGAAATGTAATACGTAAATCAGGAATAATTATAATAAACACAGAGGTGCGACGGGACGACCACAATATGTTCCAAACACAAAACCAAGATTTTTTCAAAAATAGCTCCAAATTTTTTCTTTAAACTTTTGGTGGGGATAGTGCTAATTGTACTCTATGAAATGACATAAACCCCACATTGTTCTATTTTGTTTTTTCAAAAATTGAAAAAAATGTAATTTTTTGTCTTGTCTCTCACGTTAATATTTATATTAGTGGTGATTTGTTCACATTGCTATATTTATGGGTACATGTGCTTTAAATAATGTCAAATAGAGTTTCTCGAAAACTCAACCGTTTTCTGTGAAAACTAGCTCAAAATTCCGCATTTTCAGAAACGCTCAAATGCCATTTTCTCATAAATTGTACCAATTTTTTTCAATCTTTTGGAACGGATAGTGCTAATTGCACTCTTTAATATGACGTAAAGTTCATTTATGTGTATTTAAAAAATACACAAATGTAATTTGTTTGAAAGATCTGTCACACCTTCAATATGCACTTTACCAGCAAGTTGTAAACATTATTGTATTTGTGAGTGCAAGTGCTTCAAATTGAGTTTCTTGAAAACTCTACAATTTTCTGTGAAAAGGGGCTTCAAATTTCGCGTTTTTAGTAGCACTTGAACGCCATTTTCTTATGAACTGCTCGAAAATTTTCAAAGAAAATGGCCATTTAGGACGAGGTTTTTGTGTTCTTTAATATTCTAAAATTAATATTTCCGTTTTACCAGTAGGAAACTGTCAAAGAATAGAAAAAACTTTATTAATTTCTCAAAACTCTTGCAATGCTGCGATAACACTAAATGAAAAGCACACTAACTAGGCGAGGCTGCATGACTGATACAGTAAAGAAAGTGAAATTAGTTTAAACATTGCAAAATGTATTGAAGCCTAATAGGCACAAATGAATAATTATTCTAAACACATGTCTAGACTTTACAAACAAGACTACACTCTTAGTAAAAATGCTCCTCCTTTTACACATCTGTCTAGTAGGGGGTCTAAATGCACACACAAAATGCCCTTCGCTGAAGGCAAATGTCCATGGGCTGGATCCGCTCTCCGTGGTCAGCGCTCTGTAGTCCAGCGCAGAGAGTATATATCCCGCGTGTCTACTCCATGCACATTCCCAGCTCCTCCTCCGCAGCCGCCTTTTTTCCCTCTGCTCCGCCAGCCCCGCCTCCCCCGACTGCACTCCGAGGTCACCCCGGGCGAGTGGACGGGCCCCCCCGCCCGGGGCCCCCTCCGGGCCCCCCTCCGGGGCCCGCCAACGGGCGGGCGGGCGGTGAGGGGAGAGGGGCGGCGACGGTGGCGACGGCGGCGGCGGTGCCGGCAGCGTAGGGTGGCCTGGCTTCAGCCTTGCGCCTCCCGATGCACAAGGCAGTACTCAATGCGTAGAGGCGCAGGGGAAACAATGATTAATTAATTTTTATTTAATTAATTAATTTTAATTTTTTTAAGTGGGACGCGCGAAATTTATGTTCTCGCCCCATAACACACTGGTGCACCATGGAACTCCCGTAATTGGCGGGAAGACCACAAAGAGCGCCCAGCTGGGCGAAAGTAACTGCAACTTTAACCGCGCCGAGAAAATGTGCTAACAGAAACCGAAATATTAAGAAAATGTCAAAAAAGATGTAGTGTGGGTGGCGATAGATGGCAGCTGGCAAAAGTATGCGGCAATTCCGAATAGCTAGCCCTGACCCAAGGACACAGAAAACTAATATGGGAAAGTCTGTGCCATTCTGTAGCACCACTTGTTTAAACATTTTATTAATTTTTCGGTTTCCTAATACTACAGCAGATCAGCTACTGCAAATTCGAATTTTCACAGGAAATTTTTGAGTTTTCATTCCTGCATACATATGTATATACAGAGTAATATACGTAGAATAGTAAAACTTATGTAATTCTGCCGAATATCGATTTCGAGATTTTTAACGGAAATACACGTTTTGAAGGTCCCCCGAAAATTATTTTTCTTCAAAACGTCCGTCCGTCTGTCCGTCTATCCGTCCGTCCGTCTATCCGTCCATCCGTCCATCCCCGTCAGTCTGTGAACACCATTAGCACCTAAACCACGAGTACGATTTCTTCTAAAATGAATATTTCCCTGTCGAACTGGCTCTACTCAAGGCGGCGCGATTTTGAAAAACTCACTTCAAAATTTAGGGGTACTTTACATGAGGCCCACCGGACATTTTTAAAATTTTCTCAAAAACAACGCCGTTGGGAACTCTGGTGGCATAGGTCCGATTTCCACGGTTAACTCTGAATTTTCGAAAGTTGCTAAAGTTTGACTTTTTTCGGCGTTTTCCTACAACTATAAAATTAACGATAGAGATTTTTCCTTCAAATAAAATTTGTTTTCCAAAGTGAGTTCTTTCATTAAAGTCATGTACATTTTGAAAATTTTAGTTTTCGCATGTGCATTGCATGCAATATGTGCAACAAAATCGCACATATTGCGTGCAATATGTGCAATTTTTTAAAAAAAATCGAAAACAAGATTTTCTAAAAAACGGCTACACATTTTTTCTTTAAACTTTTGATAGAAATAGTGCTAAATGTACTCTATGAGATGACATAAACATCAGTTGGCTCTATTCTTTTGTTTGTTTGTTTGTTTTTAAATTACAAAATATTTTTTTGACCTCTTTCACATCGTTAATATTTACATTAGTGGCGATTTGTTCATATCATATTTATTACTACATGTGCTTTAAAAAATGTCAAGTAGAGTTTCTCGAAAACCAAACCGTTTTCGAGGAAAACTAGCTCAAACATTCCGCATTTTCAGAAACGTTCAAACATCATTTCCTCCTACGAGTAAATTGCTCGAATTTTTTTCTTTAAACTTTTCGAACGGATAGTGAAAATTGCACTCTCTAATTTGATATGAAGTTTATTTTGTTTTGTTTTTCAAAATATACACAAATATAATTTTTTAAAAGATCTCTCACACCGTTAATATGCATATTTCCAGCAATTTGTAAACACTATTGTATTTGTGAGTGGAAGTGCCTTAAATTACTTCAAATGAAGTTTTTCGAAAACTAAAAACTTTTTTGGGAAAATGAGCTTCAAATTTCGCATTTACAGAAACGCTTAACCGCCATTTTAAAAAGCATTTTTTTCAGTATCAGGAGACTCCAGGAGTATTTCCGTTGAAATCTCGAAATCGATTTTCCGCAGCACTACGTAACTTTCCCTGTACTACGTATATTTCTCCTTGTATACGTATGTATACGGGAAAGCAAAAATGTACTTTGGCCGGCGATAAATGGCAGCTAGCAGGAGGATGGGGCAGCACCGTAAAGCTAGTCTAAACAAAGACATTAGAAAACTAGTACGAGAAAATCGGTGACATTCTAGTCGCACCACTAGTCGTGTTTGTATATAGCGCGTTGGTATCCGTGACGGATACGTTTATACCAACACAAGAACATGACGCCTCTTTACTGCACTTGGCTTGGCAGTTGGCAAAAGTGGGAACAATCTATTTCGTCTCTGCTGACAGCTGACAGAAATGACGGAAATGTCATAAAGCATGTAACAAGAGGAATATAGCTTTCTTAGTGTTTCAGATATATTAAGAGTTTTAATGCAAGTTGCTGGTTTATGGACCGGTGTGTGTTTTCCATGAATCAATTGTAACTTGGATCCATTTTGAGTGGGGGAGTACTTAAGTGATAGGACCTATCACTACAGTAGGTGCGTAAACTTCAGTTTTTGGTACCCCAAAACTTTTTGACATTTCATAAAATTATAGTTTTGTAAGGAGATACGCTAATGTTTCTAAACTTTATTGTAATGGTTAAAGGTATCAAATTGTGTGGAGATATAATTAACATTTCTCTTCATTAAACATTGGGAAACATGGATCCAAAACCTTGTGCTGTTGTAGCTAGTTGCACTGATACGCATCCTGAAGAAATTGTAAAATGTAAGTTTAGAGTTGATTATAGAGACTTAGGTACTATAACCGTTTCTACTTGTAGTTTAATATTCCTATACTGAATTTCAAATTTTCAGTAATATTGGGAGTTGATGATTTGCCAGAAGCTACCACTGTTGAAGATGGAATTAAAGCATATCCTTGGCACATAGATACAAAGTATTATACAGCTGATGTTAATTTGTGTGCAGTTGAGAAGAAAACTATTGGAAGTGAACAATTTGCCATATCTGTGGAAGCAGTTGTTATAAATTTCGACAGTAACAGAGTAAGCACCACTACAAAGTCTGTTATAGAGAAACATTCCATTAAAAGACATGTCCAGGTTGAAAACAATTTGCAATTTAGAAGTGTCTGCTAATGAGGGAAAAAAATGTAGGATGTTACATGAAATTAATATCCTATTACTAAACTCTGACAAAATTTGTTTTCCTCCATTCAAGGAACAAAGTACATATTTACTAAATACTACATACTTACTAAATACAAAATTGTGACCTTCTTGTGATTTTCTTAATTTCACAAATGTCCCCATCTCACCCTTGCTGGGGGTTAGTTACCCACAATTCTCATACTTTTACAACATGGCTTTTACTTCCACACTCAATGCTTTTATCTCTGAGATATTTTCAAATTAATTTCAGTGAAGTACAACTCATTTATGAAAGTTACACTCATATGTAATGAATACAGTATGAAAGCAAGACACTGTATACGCAAAATAGCTCCCTACAACATATATTTTTCTGCATTTTAAACAACATCCATTTAGAACTTGTGTAAACATTTTATTACAGCAGGTTTTAAATGTTGCAGAATGATGGTCTTGTTGTGGTCGAAAGTTGGTTAGCTTTTCTGAGGGAATTTGAACCAGAAGTACAAATTCTTCTTTGTGACCGATGTTATGAAAATCCAAAAGTAGGTGTAAGTCGTGTTAAAGGTAAGATTAACTTTTGTCTCTGATATAATTTTTTATGTTGAAAGGAATGCATCTGAGCCTTAATAACTTTAATTCCTTCTTGTCTCAGAGTTATTTTTCTTTTCCTTTCTCTTTGTGTATACACAACTGTTTTATTAACATCTGTAAGCTGAGTATTACAATATAAAACATTGTTAAATCAAATTTGTGATGATTTGTTGATATTGTAATGAATTTACACAATGTTATGGTTTCCATTTGATGTCAAGAAATGAGATAAGCCAATGGCAATCCATATCAGTTCACTTTCAAAGCGCCCTAAAAACTATTTCTAATGCCTTTGCTTCCTATGCATCTGGTAAATATTTTGCAAGTGGTTGCGGTGCACATAATTGACATTTAACTGCTTTTACTAAAGTGCATAGCCATCTCTAGCGCAGGGCCTCTACTCGTGTGGTGGCGATGGTGTAATGGTTAATGTATCGGACTGTTATACTCAAGTTCGTGGGTTCAAACCCAATCGAAGCCATGGATTTTTAAGGGCGAAAAAATCCTTCGTATGCCTTCCTTCGGAGGGGAAGTAAAGCCAGCTGTCCTATGTTAGTAGATTTACTGCATGTAAAAGATCCTCAAGCCTAAATGACGCGTCTGAGCTAAATTCAAATTGCCTGTTTTGTCACCCTAGGAATACCTTCTTTCTCCGCTAGTTGGTGAAAGGAGCGTAACGAAATTTGTGTGGTCAGACGGAAGAGCAGGCCTCATGGCCTGAGTCTCGCCTCGTAAAACAAGGCATTAATTCAATTCAATTCAATTTAATTCTACTAGGAGTGCTTCACAAGAAGTCAGGCAGCAGTCAAAGTTTTATCAAAAAGTTCAAATTTTCGTGGGCATTTTTCATTAAAAGCTCCACTTATAAATTTTAAATGTTACAAAAGTTGAAAATCTTCCTCTTCCTACAACTGCATTATTGAAGAAAGTGTGATTTTTCTTAAATAAATGTCTTTGTCAAAATTAGATCTTTAAGTAATCTCATTTATTCAATAATGTCACCTTCAACATTTCTAAAATTGCAAAAATTCCAAATTTTTCTTTTACTCATATATTTCAAAATAAGCCCTTGAATATTGTAGCAAACTTTTTTAATTAAATGGTTTCCTCAATATTAGATCTTTAATCATTTCAGGTAGTATATAAATTTCAAATTGTTAATAGTTTTGGGAAAACTTAAATGTTGGAAGGAATGCACAACAAATTTTTTAGAGGTTCCACAATCCATAAGTTAAGAATGAGTTGTGGGCCTGTCTTCGTGTTAAAGTAATACAAGAATGATTAAGACCTACAACTTACAAGCGACTACAGCTTGCAAGTTCAGATTTGCAACTCTGGTGTGAAAATGTCCCATCCACCATTCTTGCATCATATCACCAACAATGCTTTTATCCAATCGCCATCCACCTTTCCCTTTCACTTGGTCTAGCAGAAATCCCTATATAACTGATCCCCATCTGAACAGTGCGATATCTATCATTTATGCCAACCTTAAAGATCACATTAACTTGACAGGACTCGTAGTTAAGGAAAAGTAAATCATACTAATTGAACAAGCAAAACCTGTTACAAACAACAAACTTTGGCTTTGGCCCCACCAATTGTTGACCATCACTAGTGGTGAGCTGTGCAAAAGTTAAGAATCAATGTTTGTGTTTTCTGTGTAGATAGCATAAATAATAAGATTGGCTTCTTGTGGGGATTGATGCTACGCAAATTCCAATATTCTACTAACAACTAAAGGTCATCTGGAAAACGCCTATTCATTTCCCTGATTTCACTTTGCACGTACTTTATCATCCAGAATATTAAAATTGAAATGGATACTATAACCAACCAGGAGCATAAACTACAAAAACATGTAATTTATAACTGGGCAATAGAACAAACTACCATAATATTTTAAATATTGAATGTTAAAAGGAAAAATATTGAATTCATCTTAACAAATATTGCAAAGGAGGCAAAATGGTTTTTTGATAGTATCAATATTATCTGGTGCCCAGAGAAAAAAACTGGACTCAGATGACCAGAAGGCACACCAAATTGCACCAACCAACAAGTATGCAGGCTCAACTTGTTATGCATTAGGATTGAAACCACACACTTGCATCAACGTCCGTTTCTTTTAGGTGCACAGTAGATCAGGGTGAAATTGTCAAAACTTACTATTTTGAATTTAAACCATCCAATGGCTACCTCATATATCTATTCCCTAACAATCATTGGATTTTTTGATGAAGTGGAAAGATGGTGATAGTAACAGAATAATTAACTTTGACCTAGCCGAAATTGCTAGAAGAAACTCTACTATGAGTTTTGAATTGATGTAACTAACATTGCTACAATATAATATCGCTGATTAAACATTGATGTTACTACTCATAAGACTTAGATTTTTTAATCTGGGCAAATGCATCACAAACTGATGACATCTGATGATTATCTATTTGAAAATACCTCTAATGTTGTTATAATGCAATTGCAACATTCAGAAATGGGTTAAACTAGCCCAGATTTCAAGCATTAGAAGCATCTCAAAATGCAGATGTTGTAACCAAGTACTGGTACTCTTGTTTTCGCTTATGTTCGTATCAGATGTGATGCAGTATTATGTTATCATTTCCATTAATATGAGAAAGTAGGTGCTGTAGTTTCTTTGTGTCCATCTGTCCAACATTGTTTTTAGTTTCTGAAATGGATATTTTGCTGTAAAACCTGCTCAATTCCACAACCCAGGAATTTAAAAAACATTTCGTTTTTGATAGGGTCCTCTCAGGGTTGAGGGTGGGAGTGAAAAATGAGAAATTTGGATAATCCCGAAATTAATTTTTCTATCAAAAATAAAAAAAATATTATTTTTACAAATGCTGGAGATGATATTGGACATTACTACGTTGAAACATGGTTTATTCAATTGAAATTTCATTATTGATTAACTGGTATTGATTACTATTACTGGTAATATGTACAATAAATGTCAATTTTGCATTAAGAAATGAGTTTCAGAACATATGAATTTTATTCTGTGCTTCAGGGAATTAAAATTCTTTCATAAATGTTGGAAATGTTAGTAATAACTTTCAGTATAATTAATATTATACTTCTCATGTTACCAAAAAGTTAGTGCCAAATTGTATCTCCTCTACTTTCCATCAAAATGATGTGATTCTGAAGAAACTTCAACAAATGTGCATGTCATATGTGATAAGAATATTCTTTCTACTCTTTCATTAGTAAAATGTTTTCATTCAGGTTTTTCTGTATGTTTTTTCACTTTTTTATTATAGCTCAAGAATGGTGTGTTGAGCAAGGCTTTGAATTGGTGGAACTAAATCCAGAATTAGACCCTGAATGGGAGGAAGAACAAGATTTCATTGAAACAACAGGCATTAAACGAGTAGTTCAGGCTATGCATGCTCATCTCTGGCCAAATCTTCACATGAAGGGTAAGATGTTTCTAAATCTTAGGATACAAGTATATTTGTTAGACACATATCATTACTTAAAATATTTTGATTTCTTTGTTAGTTTTCCTGTTCTTGAGCAACTTACATTGAAATTACACAGTAGCTAGGTCAAGTTCTCTCGCTGTCTAGAGGCGAATTCTAGCAGCCAGCTGTTTTGATCATTAGTTTTCAGCAAGTTCTTCAATCAATACCAGGTGAATGCCAGAGCAGTACCCTAACAAATGGGCCATGGACCGTGCGCGATCTTTCCCTCCTGTACCTTGTCCTATCCTACCCCTTACACACCCTTCACTTACATGCACTACAGTACCACGCAGGTCAGGAGCTTAAGGCTTGTCCTGGCTGGGGTGCTGTTCTGCTGGTGGGGAATACCTGGTTGGGGGAAAATCCTGGTAGGTTGGTGCTGTATCTCACTATCCAGAAGGGCAAGATATCACACCACCTCCTGAACAAAAAAATGCACACTTACGAGACTAATGACCTTAGCAGTTGACATGCCCAGAATCATTAGTAATCAATGATTGAAATTACAATCTCCAATTTAATTTCTTAGTAATTATTTGAGAATGGATTGTCAAGTAAATACACATTTTTGCGGGTACAGGACACACATTCAGTTTCTGTGTGTACTGGCACCTGGAACCGAGAAAAATTGTATCTTCACGTGCCCCCCCCCCCCCCGTATTTAAGTATTTTAATTTAAAAGACTAAAGAATAAAGTAATTCTAAAGAACTTTTTGGCAAGAACAATCATCATTATTGTGTAATGTGCAGATTACTAATAAAAACGTGATGTATATATGTTTTACAATATAATAATCCCATTTATTACAAAACTTCTATCACTTACGCTACTTAATTGATATATAACAGGAATGGGATGCTTACAATTATACCTTGATGATCGACAAGTTTAATTTATTTGTGAATTGAATGTAAAACACAAATTGACTTCCAATGAGAACTAGAAGGATAGTGTTACTATTTACATTTTTATTGAAAAACAATATCATTGTTCGAATAAAAAACAAAACTTCTATCTTTAACAAAAACTTTATTCATTTACCTTTTTTAAAGAACAAAGTATTTTATTGCACTGTCAATCTATATAACTTCACATACCTCTAGCTCAATAGACAAGATAGCCACAATGGTTGGCCTTAAAGTACTCATTGTTGAACTTAAAAAATTTGGATCGATTTCAATTTTGAAAAACTTCTCTCACAGCAGGCATTACTTGTAGCAATTATGAGGGATATTCAGAGTATTATTACTCCTATAATAGTATGCAGAGTTTCTTCCAGCTTGGATTTTACAAGAAATTTTAATAAGTCAAGTGGGTCCACATTAATTAATTCATTTTTTGTTGCCTGTGGTTTCAACAAAAGTCTGCAGTTGAAGTCGTTCCCACTTGAAGTCCTGCTCGTCAATTTCGGCAGATGAATAGTATTGGATTACATTCAGTATTGTCTGATACTAGTTAAATAAGCAAAGAAGTATTAGATAAGCAAACTTATCCGCCAAATTCTGTAGCTGCTGTTAATGCTCTTGAATTTTTCCAGATATTCTATCTAATGAAGAAAATAGCTTCCATCTTGAATCATTTCCACAAGACATGTTGACATCTCTGGTTTCATCATCAAAAACCTCTGTAGAAGTCACTATTATTTATATGATAGAAGTCATTCTCACTAAATATTAGTCATAAACAATCTAAGCACAAAATAAGTTATGGGGAATCCCTTCGAGTCAGTTCAGATGGTGTTGGCAGTGGCTACAATGAGCAAGATATCATTATTATAAATTTATTTAATGAAGTCACAGAATAAGTAATAAAAGATTCCATGCTCATTTCAATCAGTCCAAATCTTAGGTGCAACAAAAGTATGAAATGAAATGGTTGAAATTTTGGAAGATATTATTAGTATTTATTGTGAAATTTTGCCACCACCTAAAACTGCCACTCAGAGCAGGCTGCCCCTGCCACCCCCACTACATTATAGTAAATAAAGCAAATAAAGTAGCAGTTTTTCCTCAATTAATAATTCCAAATTTCATTCCTGCAACAAATACTTGTAAATGATTGTGTAAGACATTTTGGGTCAAAAAATACCTTAAACAGAGTCCACATAAGTATTTGAGAAACAGAGTTGAAGGGTATAACAGAATATCTCAAATGCAAATTTGAAAATACATGTTTCTAGAATTCTTTCTGTGAAACAAAACAGTAATACTGTTCTTCAATGACCTCAGGATGTCTGCTGTGCATCCTGTTGAGAAATATACATTCCTGTGTCAGGGACACAGAATTCAAAACCTATTCAAGAAATCCTGCTAGCTCAGGCTTCATGGAAATACTCTTTTAGAAAGTGATGTGTACGATAGGTGGCATTCCCCCCCCCAATAAATTAAGTTCAATTATTGGTAGCATTGAGCGAGTGAAAATATATTGGTTTGGGGGCCATCCATAACTTTCATAATGTAACCCCTAAGTGTAGTTCATGTTATCTCAAGAGGGAATGTTCTTCCCCCCTGAAACCTGAGTTTGAAGGCTGGTTTAATCCTCTAGGTATCTCCCTCATTGGGGCACTGAAACAGCCGAGACAGGCTTTAATCTCCTGATTGGTCTTCTGACCTGGGTGGTAGTGCAGTGTATGTAAGTGTGTGTATTTAAAGAGTAGGGGAACAAGGATGAGGAGTGAAAGGTCACAGGTGATCCATGATTTGTTCCATTTGTTCTGTTCTGTCATTCATCTGGTATTAATTGGAGAAACGTAGAAAACTGCCAATCAGAGCAGCCAGCCACTAGAATTCCCCTCCAGACAACACCTAAATTTGACCTAGCTGTAGAGCTAATATCAATTATCTACCATAGTAAGGGCTCAAATTACCCACCACCTTTCAGTCAATGATGCTGGCAATGTAAACATAGTTGGATTTAGCGGGGTCCTCCTCAACCCTCATCTCCCCTCCAATCCATCACTGCCTATGCAGTAAATTGGTTCACATTCTTCTAGTAAATATCATTGTATATTCTGGGTGTGTATTTTATGTTTCATAAAAATCGTGTTTTGTTTGGTGAAGTCTAGTGTCCAATGTCTTCTGTAGAAGTAAATCATGAAAGAAATGAAATGAAAGTAAGAAGTGAATAAGAAAGCAATTCACAACTTTTATTTAATTTATTCAGACAATAATGATTATATACTTACAACAGACACGATAGTAATAAGAACCAAAGTTTAAATTGCTTACGATGAATTGTATCAAATAAATTGATTGAGGAAGAGCTGATTGAGATAGTGATGATCAGAATAATAAAGATCATGACCATGATGATGACCAATAACGAAGAATGTCATGGTCGGTTTTTCTATGTTTTATCTTCAATTTTTCATGTTTTTGGAATTGCTTTGTTGTATGGCCTATTACCAGTGACATTTGAATTGTGTTTGTTTCAAACAATGTATCATGCATTGGTTTAATTGGTTGTACTAATATTTTTCCTTAAGAAAAAAGAAGTTGTCCACTGCTTTTCTCCCAGGATTCTTTACTTGAAGTTAAATCTGGTAATATACCAGATTAAAGAAACAAATACAAATATGAGAATCCATACATGTATACTTTTTTATTTCCAACAAGCAAATTTGTTAAATTTTATTTCAAAAACATTTGGAGGCAAGTGCTTTGACCTTAAATTGGCCTCAAACCTGAAATACTTAGTGTCTGCATAAAGATACAGAATATTTATTGAGTGGATCTCAATTTGCAATGAAACTACCACTTAATTGTTTCTTACCAATCTTCAATTTTATTGTAAATATTGTGTGAATTTTGACAGGGAAACCCCATAGCCTGTCTAAATCTGTTCAGTCGATGTTGAATGGTGGTGCTGTAGAAGATAGCAATAAAGTTGAAGTAGCAAGACTCAGCCAGGATCTTCAAGGTATTCGTTTGGAACCTATTGACAATGATCAAAGAAGGACAATGGAGGAACGGATTGGTAAGTTTTTAAAACCTGCATTTGACTTAAGTTAGACTTAGGCCTTTCTTTTTATTTTCTTCTTTCTATAGTTAGTGCTAGATTTCCCAACAAGCAAAATTAGTGCTTACTTAGTGACTTGCTTTGGCATTTCTTATTTTTTTCTCTCTTCACTTTCTAAAATTTGGTGCTCAAAAATTAATACATTATTCTTGGTACAAAGATCATTCAATAATAAAGAGGTGAATTGATCTGGAGAAAAATCAATGGGTAGGTCAAGTTTGGTTATTTTAGGACTTTAATTTGACATCACTGGAATGAGACCTACCATTTGGAGGATTAGCATTGTTATGTTCATAAACTCAAAATTAAGTTGAAAAATGGGGATTCCACTTGAAAATTCCAGTATTGCTTGAACAACGTTCTGTGATTTGTTTTGAACTTGATGAAGGTGAAAATCCAGCTAATATATGTTCTAAAATAACTAAAGTATATGGTGAAAGTTGTAAGAATCGTGAGAGTTTTTAAAGTGGGTAATGCAGTTCAAAAATGGTCAAGACTTGGTGACTGACAAACTTCATTCCTGGCCGCATCAAGAGGAAAACTGTGTTTGGAGATGCTGTAAGTGGGTTTATTGTGATTATCTCGAAGAACAGTGTATAATAACAAGCCAATACTGCTCAGATATCCTTTTGAACAGGTGAAGCCAGGCATGAGAGAGAAACGTGATGGATCTCAGAGGAGAGGTGTGATTCTCTAGCAAAACAACGCACGTCCTCACACTTCTCAACAAAGCTGTGAAACCTTCGACAAAATGGGTTGGGAGGTACTGCCTTATCCCCCTTACACTCCAGATTTAATACCATCTGACTTCCATTTGTTTGGTCCACTGAAGCAGGCATTACATGGGAAGAAGTTTCAGGATGAAAAGGATGTCAAAAAATTTGTGGGAAATTGTTCCAAACACCAAGATAAAAGAGTTCTTTGCAGCTGTTATAAAAAGGCTGATAACCCGTTGAGACAAGTGCATAAATGTTGGATGAGGATAATATTAAAATGTACGAAAAGTCCTGTTTTGTCAAAATAAACGATTATTTCTTCAGACCAATTTGTCTCTTCAATTATTGAATGCCCCTTCGTACGTAATGGGAAGGATGTAAATCTCAAGGGTAGATAAATGAGCCCTTGTAAACATAAGTGTCTACTGTCCCTCATTCTTTATTTGGAAAGATTACAAATCTCAGTAAAATTATAATAACACTGCATTTGTTTATGTTTCGGAGCAGCTCTCACCCAATTTGAATGAAAATAGAAGGAATCCAATTTCTTAATCACTGAGGATCAAATTATTGTGAATAATAAATAAAATTCCCTTAAAAATTTCCTCTCCCCTTTATACTCTAAACTAATAATCAAATTACTTAATCAAAAAGAAAACTGTACTATGAATATTACTGGATGAACATTACACACATTTTTCTACATTTTGCAAAGTACATAAAAAACGTCTGTTGATGATTACACCTCCTACCTACATAATATTGAAATATCAGTTGATGATAATATTAAACCATTCTGGTACTAGTTAATTACATAAAATTGTTAGGTAGTACCTAGTACTGTATTCCACGAAAACAAAATCGCTAATTCTGGTGTTGACATTGTTACTATCTTTGCAGATTATTTTGAATCAGTATATGTCCCTTTTTCTAATGTCCCAAATGTTTCCTATTACTTTTTTCACTGTATTGAATTTAGGTAGTATATCAATCACTCATAAAGAAATACATTCAGCAATTCAACCACTTTGTTGAAACAAAGTGTCCTAGACTGTTTTGGTGCAAATTTTCGTAAACATGGTTGTGCAAATACAACAGAATCTGTGCTACGTGTACTATTCTCCAAACCAATTCAAGAAGGAATATTCGTGATCTTTTGGAAGAAAAGTTACATAACTCCTATTTACAAATCAGGTTAAGTCTCACCTGCAACAAATTTTAGACCAATTTCAGATTTCAGAACTTCCTAAAACTATTTGATTTATTTATCACACAAAAACTGACACTGTTAGTCAGCGGCAACCTAGGGGCAGGCGAGCGGCTGCCAAGGATGCAGCCCTCAGGGGGGCATAAGTCTTTAAAATCTTGCTGAAAGAAGAGGGGTGACTATTGATAAAACAGCATGTGGTGCAAAAATATACCACAGAATTATTGCTCTTTAAAATGTGTGCCTCAGAAACCAATCAAGTAATTAATACAAGTTGTTGAAATATGCAAGTATGAAAGATATAACATGTAGAATGAAAGCTATAACATAAGGAATACAGGAGGTGCTGTACAAAACAATTACTCAAGCCAATATCCATTTAATGCATAACTCTCAAGAAATGTAACATGACTGAAATTTTATTTATTTGTATTAATGTGTGTGTGTGTAACTCTCTTGGTATTCATTAAAGTTTCTTTGTAATACATGTTGGTGATTCATCATGTCTTGCCTGATGTTGAACCTTGTAAATTGTTTGATTTCAGATGAACTATTGGGTGACAGTGGTAGTGTCGCAGGTTTCTCATCCCTTTTTGAGCAGCTCTACAACATGAAACAACAAGTGCAGGGCCTACCCAGTGAGCAACGTAAGGCTTGTGCAGAACAAGTGGTGATGGCATTCTGGAGAGCAATTAGTGGTGATGATGACGATGATGATGAGTTGGCTGGTCTCAGTGACCCAGGCGAGACCTGAGCTCTCTTCATAAATTACAAAGTTGAAATACGTCAATATGCAATGCTAGGTGTTTGTATGGAGTAATTTGCACTGTAGTAAGTAGATATTATAAGCTCATGTAAAATGTATACAGTGTTCATTTCAAAACATTTTGTTAAATTACATTTGTAACCACAAAAACTTTTCCGTTTCTAAACTTATTGTGGCTGATACAAATTAATATTAGAAAATAGATCTTTATAATTGACTAAGCAGATTTGAATGAATGGAAAAAAAAGATAAGGAATAGTTGTGTATGTTTAGAAAGGCTGCAGTTTTTCGATCTTTTAGTTTTTGTTTCTGTTAATTCTCTTTTTATGATCCATATTTTGAAGGACAATTATTGTCTTATTAATGAAATTGATTTATATATTTTAAACAAGAATGTAATTTTGCTTATTACTAAAGAACTTTCCAAGTTATTTGATTGGTCTATATACTTCTGTGTTTCGATGTTTCAAAATTCACTCTTAATTCAATTTCTCTTCCATTCTAGCTATGTATTTGTGCAGCATTTTTAAACTACATTTTGGTGAACTACTCACAAGCACTTTGAGAATTAGCATTATTACATTTGTGAAACTGTTTTCAGTTTTGTGGTTTAACTTGTATTATGTGGATTAAAAATTCGTTCCCTTCTTTAAGCTCATTGTTGGATCATAAAAGCTCAAATTCTATTCAGTATGTTTAATTTCATAGGTTTCATGTATCAAATTTATTTATTAAAGAGTTGAATGAATGAAGGATTTTTTGTAATTAAACATGGAAATTTTGCGTAAATCTTAAAAACTTGGGATATGTTTACTAACGAAAATGTAAACAAACATGAAATATAATTTGTTTGTAATTGTTGAATGACAGGAATAGTACATGATTGTTATAGATGTTATTCATGTAGCTTATTGTGTTTTAAAAATTGTAGATAAGCAGTAAAAATATATAATGATATCTGTATTGGTTTTTTATGCATGTAATATAGTTTTCTTCTAGCAATTTTGCATTGTGCTAACTACAGATCAGAGAGAAATCTATGTCCTTCTAAAGCATTTTCAAGTAGACTAAACTGATGATATTCAGATCTGACGGGATCAGAACTGTTTCCAGGATGCTCTGTCACCTTGACGTTTTGAAGAACTTGAATGGTGTGGGCTTCTGTTTGTGGACATTTATTATATTACAACAGAACACATCTTTTGACAATCCATTTCTGTGTTCTCATTCGCAAAAGTAAATATGACTAATGTGTGTATGATGTGCCACATCATCAGTAGTCACTTTTAAGTTATTCAGAATCAGGACACAGACTTGTTCAACATTGTGATCTGTAGTAAATGAGGCTGGACATCCTGCTCTTTCTTCATCCTGCATAATTGTTCAACAGCTTTAGAAAGGTTCAATCCACAGGGAAACATGTTGCCAAGGAAATACATTGCATCTGCATTATGCTGAATGTGATCTGTGGATTTCAGCTTTTAGTACACATTCAGATCACAAAAACTGGGTTACAAAAAGTCTGTTTTATTTGTGTTTACGTGTCCACAGTCCAAGAGATATAGCTGAAACTTGCCATAAGCAAAGAGATCGGGGTCTGATATTTGATATTTATTTGGTCAAAAAACAGTAAAAACTGTATGTGACACATGGGAGAGAAGATTATCTGCGCACATTTTTTTGAGGTCCAGAATTAAAAAAATAATAAAATAATAAAAAAATGTGTGATTAGCAATATTATTTGAAAAACTCAACATTTTCACTCACAAGTTATAGAAAACATAATTGCAACAATAAACAAACTGCATATGTGATTTTTCTGCATTGCTAACAAAATTGTAACTCACCCTCAGCTCTACTCCTATCACTAAAAGCAAAAGGAGTGCTCAACAAAATGTGTGCACAGTGAAGCTACAATTACATCCAGAAGCAAAACAAGGAGCCATCTCAGCATTTGCTCAATGGTTCAGGGAAACTGGACAAAACCCACAATCGAGAAAGGGGTCATTGACCCGGAAGCTGAAGTACATTACTTGTTACAGGCGTATTAAGTCTTTTTAAAAATTAAACAATACAAATGTAAACTAATTCATTATATATCATTGTTTGTTAAAATAAACATTATTTTTCCTTTTTGCCAATCAGTCTAGTCTCTAATTGTATAGAAACAGTTATGCAGCAGAAAAGATTTTACTTTTAACTTAAATATGTGTAATGGTTTTAATTGTTCAATGTCATCTGGTAATGCGTTGTAAAGTAATGTACATGTATTGTCTGTGGATTTCTTGTACTAAGCTGTTGATACGGACACTTGATGAACGTGATTTCTACGATGTGTGTTGTAATTATAAATATCAATATTGCATGAAAATATGTTCCCACCATTAAGTAAGTCAATTGTGACAAATATTACTGATTCGCAAATAGACAAGGCAATTGTAAGATTCCAAGCTCAATTGAAAGTGGCTTGCAGGGATCCCGTGGAAGGCATTTTTTCATTATTTGAATAATTTTCTTTTGCAATATAAAGGTCTGAGTACTACAGGATGAGCTTCCCCAGAATATTATGCCATATCTCAGGCAGGAATGTTTATTTGCAAAATGAGCTGCATGAAGGCTGACAGAATTTGAAAGAATTCTGAATGCATAACATAATGAGCTTAATTTAGAGTTTAATTCTGTTATATGTACATTCCATTTGAGGTTTGACTGAATTGAGAGACCAAGAAAAGGAAAGAATACTTCGTAAGCTTATATAAAGATATTAAAAACATTCCTGAAACCTCTATGGAAGATCTTAATTTGGAAGAAATAGAAATCATGAAAGAGGACGTTCAAAAGACAGTAAAAACTCTGAAAACCGAAAAGCACCAAGTAAAGATGGAATTAGGAATGAATTATTTAAATATGGTGGCAAGAAGTTAGAAGAACAGCTAACTATATTATTCAACATCATTATCAAGAGGCAGAATACCATCAGAATGGAAAACCAGTCCAACCAGACCGGTCTTTAAAAAAGGAGTGAAGAATAACCCAGAAAACTATAGAGGTATTACTTTATTAAATACAACTCAAAAATTGTTTTCAAAGGTTATATTAGAAAAAATACAAACACTTCTTAAGATAAATGAACAACAAGGATATTGGCCTAATCGATCAACAACAGATGCCATATTTGTGATACGCCAAGTAGTCGAAAAGGCGATTGAATTTAACGTCACAGCTTTCTTGTGCTTCAGTGATCTAAAGAAGGCGTTCGATTGCGTAAGATTACAAGATGTGTTAAGTGTTCTGAGAGAAAAGAATATTCCAGAAATATTCGTAAAGATAATTGAAGACATGAATACGAATATCATCACAAAAGTGCAAGTAGCAAATATGGTTACAGACGAAATCATTTGTGCAGCTGGTGTTAGAAAGGTGATTCTCTCAGCCCTGTGCTTTTTAACCTGGTTATGAATAAGATAATAGACGGTGTAGAAGAAATGCCAGGATATGAAATAGGAAGTAAAAGAATACCAATAGTGTGCTATGCAGATGATGCAGTACTATTAGCAAATTCAGAAGACGATTTACCAAGACTTCTCCACACTATTGAAAATTGCAGAACAATGCCACTTGATTATATCACCTGATAAAACTAAATCAATGGTAATTTCAAAGGATTCAATAAGGCGTAAATTGATGGTGAATAATAAAATAATTGAACAAGTCATGAAAACCCCATATTTAGGAGTGGAAATTTCAAGCCCAAGAGGCACCTATAATGAAGCTAAACAACAAGTAATGAAAGGAATTAGAGTAATGGGATATCTAAAACATGTAACCTGGAAAAATAAATATCTTCATACAGAAAGTAAAGTTCAAATATGTAAAACCATAGTAAGACCAGTTATGACTTATGGAGCAGAAGCGCAGGCCGATACTAGAACTAAAGCTGTACTAAGAAATTCAGAGATGACTACTTTAAGAGGAATAACTGGATAAACAAGTTGAGGTAGAATAAATAATAATAATATGAGGAATGAGTGTGGCGTAACGGACATTGTTAAATTCATAAGAATGAGAAGAAAAGGCTGGGATGGACACGTTTCCAGGGCAGATATTAGTAGACTGATATCAGGATGGCAAGAGATTTAAGACCTTTAGGCAAGAGGAATCCAGGAAGACCAAAGAAAAGATGGATAGAAAGCTGGGCATCGACATCTCCCGACTCATCATGAAAGTAGTATGTGAAGAATAACAGGTTCCACCCACATAGAAGAAGAAGAGAGACCAAGAAATTTTGTTACCTCAACATCAGCTAATTGCATATTGTTTATTTTCAATGGAACATGCAATTGCCAATTTGAAATGCAAAAATGCATTGAAACAGTGTTTCTTTCTTTAGCAATTAATTTGTTATTATGAAACCAATTTGAAACTTCTGAAATCGTACTATTTATTGCTTCTTTTTTGCAAAGAATATTCATGTCATCGGCAAACAGAACCATTCTTCCATTTTTAGTAGATGCGGGCATATCGTTTATGTACAACAGGAAGAGGATAGGACCTAAGATCGAACCTTGTGGGACCCCATTCTCAATTGGCAAAGATTTGGAAATGATATGGATTGTCCTTTTGCACCAGTATGGTATTTCTACTCTTTCAGTCCGATGTTTAAAGTATGAAGTTATCCAATCCAGGGCAATACCAGGAATTCCATATGAAGGTATTTTTTAAAGATGTTATGGTCAATAACATCAAAAGCTTTTGAAAGATTTCAGAATATTCCAATGGGAGCTTCATTTTGGTCACTGATGAAGTAACATCCTTGAGAAGAGAAAAAATGGCAATTTCTGAGGATTTTGATTTTCTAAAATCATGTTGAGAGTCTGAAAACGCTTCGTTTTTCCTAAAAAAAGTTTCCGTTCATGAGTAGAAAAGCCTCTCTAATATTTTTGAGAAAACTGATGAAAGAGAAATACTAATGCTGGCTAATGCACAATGCTAAACAATCAATCTACAAACAATTAGTATGAAAGAGCAGGTATTTATTGACTTACCTTCATATTTTTACTTTTTGGTACAAAAATGTATTTCTGAATAATCAAAATAAAACAAGATGTTTCTAAAACCCTTACGATAGTGATGTAAAGTCAAAAAGACGTTAGCATTAAAAAAATGCTATGCGTAATGAACTATCACAGGAATTTCTTTATTAGGGAGTAAGCAATTATGTTCTCATTATAAATTCAGGTGTGTTTGTGAAAATTAATAAAATATACTTTAATAAAACCAAATATGAATATAAAATAATAGTAAAATTATAATAAAATTTATTTATAAATCTTGCAGGTCAGTTGTTGAATCTTGGTATGTCTCAAACTTTTTTTGGCTTGCAGCACTCTTCAGTCATGGGAAACATTGCAGTACCTCCCTGTTTTAGAAGCAAAACTGACTGCATGAGGACTTTCAATGTTCAAAATTACTGATGAACAAGAATTTTCAACATTGGTTTATGTTATAAATAAAAAAATTGTATGATTTCATTCTGTGGATGGAGAATTATGAAAGTTCTTTTGTGTAATTCATGCTCACATTGAACTAATGTGCAAAAGAAAATATTTTTTGTATTAGCTTCCTATTAGTATATTGGGGTAATACCTTGTGACTCTTTATTCTGTAACAGTGTATTAAACTTACTTTCAGAGAGGTTTTCTATTGGTACGATACCTACAAGATAATTTGAGTAAAAAGGAGAAACAAAAATTTTAATAGTTATCTTCTCCAAAGGAACAATAACACTGCTCAACAAAAATAAGCTTTTTTTCACTTGCCCAGGATTTTGAAACAAATTTATAGTCAATTGGGTATGCTGAATCCAGATGTTATTAGTTTTATTGACTTGGTTCTAGTTTTTGAGCAATGAACTTTGTAATGAATGATGCTGTCACAAAACTGACAGCATTTAATGCAAATATCGATCTTTATACAATCATTGTTTTTTTTTTTAATTTTAAACATTGAATATTGCATTATTTTCAGGATACTTTAATGGAGCTTAGTTAGAGAGTTAGTTTTATTAATACACTTTCTTTTGTTAGAAAACAATGGTTGTGTATATGTGTTTTTTATCATTTATTTTCTATTCAATTACAGTATAATTTTTTAGGAGTTTGAAAAGAAGAATTTACAAATAATGTTTTGGAAAGGTACCAAAGCTTTAAAATTTGGTAAATTAAGTTTTTACCAATTTTGGAAATGAGTATGGTAAATAAGTCAATACATAAAAAATAAACTAATTGAAATAAGTAAGGGTTATAATAAAAGTTAGATTGGATAGTTAGAGGTTAAATTTAGAACAATTTAATTAAACTGAATATGTATATTTAGGGAGGGCGAAAAATGTCTATGGGAAAGTGTGAACGAATGCGAAGAGCAGAATAATTTTGACCTAGTGTAAAGCGTTGAGATGCAGGAGAAAGGAATAATGTATTAAAGAAATTTTCAGTTTGTTTAATTATAAATGTTTTAACGGAGTCAATTTGAAGCTATGGATTTGTTTATTTGAAATGAACCAATCTGCTTTTAGTATTTTTCTTAGGAATTTATTTTGAATAATTTGAATTTTCTTTATGTTTGTACATGAGGCATTACACCAAATAGGACAAACGTATGTAAGAGAAGTGTGAATAATGGATTTAAAAATTGAAATTCCGCGATCTATTCTTAATTTTGAATTGTTGTTAAAGATAGGGTATAATTTTGAAATTTTATGATAGGTTTTGTTAGTGATAATTTGAATATGTGATTTCCAAGTGAGACGTTGGTCTAAATGTAATCCTAAATATTTAACAGGCATATTATTGTCAAGCCAAGGAATATTGATAGTGTTGATAATTAGGGAAGGAGATTTAGTTGGTCTACAAAGAGTAAAAATTTTTGCTTGAGTTAGTCGGATTTATCAGTATTCTCCAGAGTTGAGTCCATTTTATATATTTTTGAATAGAATTTTGTAGTGTATGACATGCAATTTTGATATTTCTTGAGTAATGGGTTGCTTGAACGATTCTAATGTATTTTAGTACATTTGTGGGGAATTAACACAACAAAACAGAAAAGAAATATTATAAACTTAATAGAAAAGATATGATACATATTAAATTATTTTGGTATAAAACTGGGCGATCAAGATTAGTCGTGGGATCCCCACATGGTATGCAAAACTTGTGTGGAGTGTCTCCGTCAGTAGAAAACTGGAAAATTGAAGAGTTTAAAATTTGGTGTACCGATTGTGTGGCTAGAGCCCTAAAATCATCATGATAATTGTTATTTTTATTCTGCAAAAGTAAAAGGCTTCAATTGTTCTAAGAAAAAGAACTGAGGGTACGCTGATTTGGAATAAGAAACGCTATCTGTGCCACATGGACTTGATGTTCCCATACCAGTGTTAACCACACGCACTGAAATTTCTGTGTCAGATAGTGAGGATACACAGATTCTAGGGTGAAATGCATAAGTTGGCAGTGGCAGGGAATAATGGATGGAAGTGTTACAAAAGAGCACTTCTCCTAAGATAAGCTTAGTGATTTAATACATGACCTCAGTTTCCTAAACCAAGCAGCTGAACTTTAAGCATCCAGACTAAAAGGAAAATATCTGATATCGGAAGTGAAAAAGACACTTTACTGGTTACTGGTACAGCTTTGTCATTGTTGTCAAGAACTATTTGGATAAAGCAGAAAATTATGAAGAAACAGTGCAAGAATCGCTTTTAAACTTTCAGAATTTGGGTGTAACTATCAGCATTAAGGTACACTATCTCCATAATCTAGACAAATTTCCAGAAAATCTTGGCAATATGTGCAAGGCACAAAGTGAACGGTTCCATAAAGAAATAAAGGTAATGGAATATAGATATCAGGGCAGATGGGATAGACACGTAATTGTTGACTACTACTGGAGCCTTTAACGTGATTGTCCAGACTTGCTGCATAAAAGGATATCATACAAACAAAGTTTTTCAAACAATTGAGATTCATTTCAGGTTGTAAATATGAATTTATTAATATTACGTATTTCAAGAGTTTCATTTTGTATAAATTGGCATTTCTTGTTAAATTTTGTTCAAGGTTTACACACTTTACGAATACCCTGTACTCAATAAAATAATATTTTTCAATGCAATTTTCATTATCTTAAAAACTAGAGCCAATCTATCAAAACCAATGCCATATTTGGAATCTATACTGCGATTTTTGTAGGAAGAGCTCTCAAGGCCACTCAAATCCCATCTTCGCGATGGAATATGTCACGGCATTTGGCGTCTTTTCTCGGTCTTGCCGGCAGAAGTCGCATGATCGCAAGCACTGCTTCATACGGTCGCGATCGTGCGAAATCTAGCGGAACGACTGTGAATGACACGAAATGCCGTGACATATTCCATTGCGAAGATGGGATTTGAGTGGCCTTGAGAGCTCTTCCTACAAAAATCGCAGTATAAGTATCAACCATATCCTAAAATGGCTTAAATTGTTTTGACCAATGTAATCAGAATAATTTGTAAGTACCTACTGAGAATAGGCTTATGTAGATTGTTGAAAATGACTGAACTGCAAAAGAAATATAACTTTATCTGTGCAAACATTTAATTAATAAAATATATATTCAGAAAATTATTTCAGAGAATTCCTCATACAGAACAGGACTACCAAATTGTTCAATTTGAGAAACAGGAATTTCCATAACTGCTGGAAATATCAAGCCTTTCAATATATTTTGTCATCTAAAATATTAATAAATTGTTGGACTTTCGTTCTTTATATCTTAAAACTTTATGTGTACGTTTCTTCTTGCATCTCTAAATTTAATAGTCATAATCTTATCTTTGCCATAAAGCAAAGGTATACTTATTTCCCAAAGAATATACTAAAGTTTGTGGTACTAAAGTTGCTTTAAATATGTAGCGTAGATCAAGGACCTTTGGTAAGGCTGTAACAAAACAGGCTATTTACATTACACTCCATTTGCAGCTACTGTGAAGTCTCTTAATGAATATTAAGAGATTTTACTTTTATAAGATCCAGATCATAGTGTAAAGAAAGTTACAGAAAAGAGTAGAGTATTATGTAACTGAACCATTTCTAGATCTAATGGAGAAAGATGCACGTCCTCATGGATATCTGCCTCTGAAAAATACACTGGAATGTTGCAAAATAAGGAGTTGATTGAAGCCAGGTTTCTAATATTAAGTTTCAAATGAAACAAACTTTCGGAATTAAGTATTTCTTCAATTTAATTTTCTCACATTTTTTCAAATGTTTACATTAAAGTAAATGTCATAATTTTATGACATTACTTCTTATAGCGAGGATTGTTGGGGTTCATTTGATTTGAATGATTGTTTAAATCAGACCTAGTACCAGTGCCATGATAACCTGCAGTATGGCCTGCAACATAAAGGTACAATTTTATTATTATTAATTGTATTAAAATTAAAGCATAAATCATAGAATACAATCATAAGTGCATTCAAAATGTCCTACCTGGCCCAGTGCGAGAATGGTTTGGGTTGCACTGGTTTGTCCGATTACCTTGAGCTGCCTTATCCATCTAATAGAAAACATCAAAATTGTTTTAATTAGATTCAATGAATTACAATGTTTTTCCTGAGGCCTATGTTTTTCTTTTAACTACTCACTATTTATTTATTTACGTCAAAAAACAGTTAAAAACTGCATATGACGAGCTATGGGGAGAAGTGAATCATGCTTTTGGATATCTGACCTAACAATCCCTCAATCTAAGATAGTTTAGGCCAATAAACCTTTACTCAAACTAAGGTAGTTCAAATCAAATAGATTCTGCACTTTTTAGAAAGCTATAGAACTTATCCAGGAGTTAAAAGTTTGGTTCAAAAACTTTTAGAACGTGATGTTTCAGAAGTACCTTAAATAATCATTTTAGTTTTACCTTGGTTTACTTCTATAGAATGCAGATACTTCCTTAACAAAATTACAATACTTTATTCCTTACTCTTTTTAAAAATGAAATAAAAAATTGGGAGTTTAAATCTAGAATGTACATGATAAAACTTAAGTTCCAAGTAAACTTTTTACTCCTTTTCACAGACAATACCAGGGTTTAATTAAAAAATTAGCATAATTTGTTCAATAAGTTCCCTCATTTTCAAGGTTTATAACTCCTGTGAAATGTAGGTCAATTAAAATTTATTGAATTGTTGTGAAGATGGTATCAAAAAATACGATGAAATATCTAATTCACCTAAATATTCATTTTCAACAGATCTTGAAATTGAATAGCTATTCACTTGATTTCAATAATATATTATGGGTGTCTAACACAAAAAATTAAGGTTCAGTGTACACATCTTTTTCGGGTTAAAAGTGTATTGATTGATAAGTAGATACTTATTACAAACTGACAAACATTTGAATTAAAAAAAAAAATCTTCATTTTCAACAATTTTCTTCCATAACTGAAGATGGAAATATTGTACTAAAATTTTCATTCTGAATTTCAGGCACATCCGTGCATGTAAGTGTGCAAATGTTACAAAAATTCCAATATGTGACTTCCAATTTAAAAATGTCAGAACTACATCAATAAACTTAAATTTCTCTTTCTACAGCCAATGTGTGTTGTACTGCAACGTAAGTTTGCAAAAACACCCCACAAATACCTTAGAAATTATAATTTGCATCTATTCAAAACAAATAGTATCATTATAGAAAATTAGAATAAAGGTCCACATCATTTACATACTCTTAGTTCATTAAATAAAAACAGAAAGTATAACGAGGTAAAAAAATTAAGTTATCAGTGCCCAACTATTTCATTGACATAAAATTCCAAGCATTTACACCAGTAGCGTAGCTAGGGAGGGGCAGAGGGGGCAGTCCGCTCAGGGTGGCACCATTTTAAGGGTGACACCAAGTGGAAAATTTTTTATTAGGAATTATATTATTTGAATGATTTATTTAAAAATTATAGATTTTGATGAAATCATAGATTACTTTGCCACCCTTAAATATCGAATAATGTTTTTTATAAATAGTTTTATTTGCGTTTTAGATTACTTAAACATTATTCTGAATTACATGTACTTTTAATATATTATCAATAAATGTCATGTGCATACTTGTATTTATATAAAAAAATGTATAAACTGTTCAGCAATAGATATTTTCATGTTTAATTTATAGGGTTGGGGTGATACAATTAGTTGTGCCCTAGGTGGCACCAAGCGAGTCTACGCCACTGATTTACATCACACTAATTATTTGTAAAAATTCATTACTTATTTATCAAGGAAACAGAATAAATTGTTTACAATAATGTTATTAATAAAATAACTTTCACATATGAAGTTTCCGTTAGTTATCTTAATAGGAAGAAGCATGATAAAGAAAATGCTATCAATAGCTATGACTCACCTCTATAAAATTTGCTCCGAACTTCTCTGAACGCCACTACACGCACCAGCAAACCTACGTTTACTAATGATTTCCTACCACAATTTCGCCATTATATAAACTCAAGAGCTCGCACAGTCTGCCAACAGGATGATTCTCAAATCAAACAGAAATTCTTCTGTTTCTTAATTTTGTGATAGTTTGTAGCAAAAATATAAGAAATCTTGTAAATGAAACATTTTTTTTCATAAATATTCATAATTACTGAACGATTCATAAAGAAAACGACACTGTGAGGAGCTTTTCCCTCACCCGTTCAAGCTGTAAGGTTGTCAGCATTGAACTCATTCCCCCAAACACGGGGCTTCCCAAGTCATATGACATGTACTTTTGTGGGATTGCAGTGACATTTCATCGATGATGTAATCTGATAATAAAACATTCCAGTTATACAGGACTGGTTTGTAGATCCTATATATTTTTTGTTTATCACAAAATATTTAGTATTGGTTATTTTGAAGCATTTATGAATATCTACGAGTATTTGGACTGTTATTAATATTTAATTTAATATTAATTTTTAAAACTGGGTATTTTTTAATTGATGATTAAAATATTATATTTTTAATTGGTGGACCTTCCTGTATTGGCTTTCAGGAGAACTGAGAACGTAGCACAAGTATGTTATAAATGAATACCGTTTTAACGTTAGTGTTAATAATAGTGTTGGTGTTAATAATCTAAACCATTAGCGCTACTAATATCGATTTAATTACGTACACTGATATATGATGGAAGATGTTTATGCATCATGATTTGACATGCGTAGGTACACGCAGTATTGCCAGACGTACCAGGATACTGGTATTTTTACCAGGATTTTAATAAAGATACCATATACTAGAATGAAGAATCCTGGTACGCTTAAATACCAGGAATGTAAGTAAGGATTGTAATTGATTATGTACGATTTAAGATACGTATAATATTTTTTATTCAATAATTTAACACTATAACTAATAATACAAATAACGATCAGGGCCGGATTTAAAAATATGCCGCCTGTAGGCTAAAGTCCATTTGCCGCCCCCTCTATTATTCATAGTTGGATAATACATTTATTTACGGATACAACAAACGGTGGAGTTCATTCGTCTTTTTAAAATATTAAAGTACAATAGCTTTCATTTAGTTTAGTTAAAATTACAATTTCAATATTATTGACGTCCGAAATATTGTATTTATTTTTAACTTTTGAATACATTGCCATACTACCGCCCCTAAAAATGTGCCGCTCTAGGCTGCAGCGTACTCGGCCTATTTAGAAACCCGGTCCTGATAACGATGAGATTGGTGAAAACACTGTCGTAAAACATTAAAAGTGACAGAGGATGGCCCTTTCCTAGCACATGCTTTAGTAGAAAAGGATATGACCATTCCACTTGTAGAACTATCTTCCATTTAGTTAATCACTTGGAAGTATCGTGTATATCGTATAGTAAGTAGTTCGTTAAAAACATAATAGAGTTATAATATGAACAGTTTCAGAATTTAAATAAATTGAGGAATTATAGTGAAAATACTAGGATTTTTGAGGGTTGGTATTGGGATATACATCTGATCGTCTGGCAACGCTAGGTATACGATTCTGAGTAGTGGATATTATAATAGTCGTATGTATTCGAATGTGAGTAGGGAAGAAATAATACGTTCAAAAAACAATTTTCATATGCCATTAAGTGCAACACAAGCTCGAGAAATTTAATAATCGCTACACCTGTCTAATTTATTCTTTTGGCGTTATATCTCTTAATAAGAAAAAAGGATGAGGTTCCGGTACCTAACTACTTCATAAATCCAAGTCTAATGAGTAGGATTTTTAAAATAATGAAGAAATGATTAATGTAATAATTTTAAGATTGATATTCAAGAGGCATAAACTAGTTTCATGCTCCGGACCACCTCCCACTGAGATTTCGGAGGTGGTGGTGGTGGAGGGGGGGATGCGGCACATTTAAATCAAAGTAGACATATTTCATTAAGAACAAGTTATTAAATAAACTCAAATAATAAAATGTTAACAAATAATGTGTTAAAAAACGAAGTGAATGAAAAACTGAATCGATATCTGGGAGAGAATCTAAAGAGACGCTACTATTAAAATGTATAATGCCGTTTCTTGCATAATAGAAATAGCGTAAAAATATTTACAGCACTGCATTAATGAACACTTTATCGGATTGTTTCCTTTCGCAGAACTGATTAGAACGACGAACACAGTTGAACTGGGTTTTCTCCGTGTTGGATGTGGAAAAGAAAGAAAAAGAAAAAAAAGTGCCACTGAACATCGGCGGGCGCAGCCTGTAACGAGAGGGCTCCCATTTTTTGGTCACATGTGTACTAAAAACGAGGGAAGTCAGGGAATGAACATATTTACGGAATTAAAATGATTTATTGCGCAAAGCCACGGACTCCTCTCAAAATTTCCAGAGGGCACCCCCCCCCCATGCGCCCTACTATGCGATCGTAAGAAATGCAGAATTGTTATTTTTTTCCAACAGCTCGAGTTACGACTGGTTAATACATTGCGTATTACTTTAATGACTTGTTATTTTTAAACAGCAAGCATCCTTGCTCGTTGTAACATGTTTACTGCCTGGTTGCAGGGGAATCTGGAGAAAAAGAGGTCTGGGACAGTAGGTCCACAGGGAATTCTTTATTTCAAAGAAAAGTTCTGGCCCTCAATAAACAAACATTAATAATTTATTCGTCCCTGGCTCCCCAATACATTAACCGAAGTAACATACAGCAGTTAATTTGAATCAAATGTAAATTATAAAAAAAAATTCTATCCATTTTGAATTTTAAAAAAAGTCGTAGGTACATGCGACGCCCCTACCAACTCCTTTCCCTTGACGAGTGCAGCGAGACCTATTAAAATAGCAACAGCATGATATTATTAATAGCTAGCAATAATGCGCTTTACCATACTTAACCAGGCGGTGAGTCATAAAATCCGGGCCTGGGGCGAACTGCCCCAGTTGCTCCCGTGGGGTGATGTAACTCAGAGGCGTGTCTCATTTATTGCGTCAATACTTTTAGGGGATTCCCTCGTTTCTCTCGTAAGCTTTTAAAACTTCGGGACTTTCGTATAGTACATAAGACATCACGTGTTCAGGTAATCTTTGAGTGTCGTCGTTAAACAATTTTGCCAACCTTTACTTCGATTGGTCTTAATAAAATAATGCCTTTATTATCAATCTATTTTATTAATGTTAATCAGTAACATGTATATTTTCAGATAGTCTGTAGTGATGATTTTACTTCTCAGGGAATGGGAAAGACTGTCTGTGTGTGTTTCTTTTTGGAAGAATCAATAAAGTGCCAGCCAACTAAAAAGCCTAACTACCGTGACAAGTTGTCTTTGACAACTTGTGAAAAATGCCACTGCCGGATGTGAACATGTATTCCTACTCGATTTAGGGTAGTTTCGTTTCGTTTTGTGTTGGCAAAAGCCCTTGCCAACCTTCATAGAATTACCCTGTGTATATTACGTTTACGTAGTGACATTTTTTTTTATAAATTATGTTTGCAATGAAAAAATGACCACTTCCGTAGATTCCGCCAGTATTCAAGTCATTCCTATGGATAGCTGGTACTGTTGCTAGTGATTCGCATTTTGCGATTTGCTGTTTTTCTTAAATCTGTATTTAATGTATTTCGTTTATTACTTTATTAATTTAATATTATGCGTTTTTTACTTTATTTATTATTTTTCAGTTGCTTTTGTCACTTATATCAGAGGAGTTAGGTGAGATACTTTCATTGTTAAAGGTTAGATTTTTTCGATTTTGTATTTTTGTGTAAAATTAATTTTATTACATTTATTATTAATTGTTCTCAATCCAATTTATTGATAAATGAATAATAATGGACAAGCCAACTACATCTGGGCCTTTTCTAAGTATTTCATCTTTAAGGTTAAGGCAAATTCAAAGTTCTCGTCAAAAGGGAATTGTAAATTTATTTTGTGAATTGTGAAAGGAATCAGAGGATGCAGAGATTCATGTCACTTATACTTGTTTGACAATACTAATGGCAAACATATTACAGATAAGATTGTTGTTTTTTATTTCTAAATTTAATGTTTTAAAACTGATTAGTGTAATTTTCATAATTAAAAGAGTTATTGATAGATTTATTATAACAATTATCATTAGTCAAAGGAAGAGCACCTATAGTCGATATGTTAAAGGAAAAAACATAATAGTTTTAAATCTCAGACTAATACTTTCAAATAACAAAGCATTGTAATATTTATTTTCTGCCACCTAAGGGCCCCTACTTTATGATATGTGTGTATTACTGGTTAAACAGTGAAAATATTTTTGAAAATAAATTTAATCTTAAACCTCTGGAATTCCACCTATAGTTGACAACATAAAATACTGAGGATCCTTGGGCTGATGCATCAGATACCTATATCTGAGACCATCCTCAGATCATTAAAGAGAAACAAGTGTGATTGGGGCATGCTTTAATAATGTGTATAAACAAAAAATAACTTTATGTAACTGTAATACTTGCTTTATTACCATACATTTTGAACTTTAACTTCAGCCTAGAATTGAACATGGTACAGAGAAAATCTCAATCCTATATTTCCTTCGCACTGATTGGCTGTTTGAACACATTACCTTACTCTTTCCCCTCCTTACAGACAGTTGTGGGGTCTCTACATTTCCAATTACGTGGGTACAAATTATTCTTTTATTTGCATCAACACTTTTCAAACAGATTACTTTTAATACATCATTCATTGGTTCTTGAACAATACAAACAAATAAATGTTATTGATTGCTGAGAATATTGATGAATCTTTTTGTTGTTGCATGTTGGGTACTTTAAGTTGACATGTATGTCAACTATAGGAGCAGCTGTAATTTACAAAAAACCTTTACCTGACAACCCTACTATTATTATAACTACTCCCTTTTTTCCCACAAACAATTTATATAACGCCATTATTATTCATCCTGTATGCCAATAATACTCATAAACAACTTTTTTTTTATTCATTTATTTCCTGTTCAATTACAATATAATTTTTGAGGAGTTTGAAAAGAAGAATTTACAAATAACATTTTCGAAAGATACCAGAGCTTTAAAATTTGGTAAATTATGTTTTTACCAATTTTGAAAATGAGTATGGTAAATAAGTCAATACATAAAAATAACTAATTGAAATGAATAAGAGTTATAATAAAAGTTAGAAAGGATAGTTAGAGGTTAAATTTAGAAAAATTGAATTAAAATAAATAAAGATATGTATATTTAGGGAGGGCGAAAAATGTCTTTGGGAAAGTGTGAACGAATACGAAGAGCAGAATAAGTTTGACCTAGTGTAAAGTGTTGAGATGCAGGAGAAAGGAATAATATATTAAAGAAATGTTGAGTTTGTTTAATTATAAAGGTTTTAATGGAGTCAATTTGACGCTCTCTACGGATTTGTTTATTCGAAATGAACCAATCTGCTTTTAGTATTTTTCTTAGGTATTTATTTTGAATAATTTGAATTTTCATGATGTTTGTAGATACAACATGGAAAATTAAATTGGACGTATCCTAATTCTTATGATCAACACTAACTTTTCTTAACAAGTTCTGCTTCAAATTTTGAAGCACTTTCTTCCAACTGGCACTTTTCTGACACTTTCTTCCAACTGGCACTCTTCACATGACTGATGCAATACGATGTAATCCATGCAGTACTGAATTGTTTCAACCAGTAAACAAGGCTTGGTAGTGTTGCCAGATGTACTCATGGCCTCCTTCATCACTACATAACGTTATGATAAGCATTTAAAAAATATTATGTCAACTACAGGTGCCCTGTCAACTGTAGGTACTCTTACCTTAAGTGTTAATAATAATAAATTCAATTTCTTTTTTTTTCAACTTTCTGTATGTTTACGGGTGGGTGTGAGGTCTGTTGACACAATTATTAACTAAAGTAAAAAAGAAAAGACTCTGATCGCATCCAAAAAGACCCACCCAATTACTGACATTGACAATTTTACAAAGGATGGAAATTCCAATAAAATGTATTGTAATGTTAAGATAATCATTTAAAATGTTTAATTAGTTCAAAATTTTTGAATTTTATTAATCTTAACAATGATCAGTTTGTTTTTTAGTGTTTTATGTGAAGTACCATTAATTATTTTTTATGTATGTCTTTTTATTTTTTATTATGTATGTCTTTATAATAATTTTTAAAAGAGAGTGGTCTAGGGAATTATATTAGAAACCTAAGCAAACTCTAGCATATGAATGGTAATTTCTTAAACTTTTGTCTAGAACATTAATATTGTTTTATTTTTTTGTAACCCGTTTGTAACAGTTGATTGGTGACATTTGCAACATTACTTGTAACTTGGTTTTGAGCAAGTGGCACCACATCTCTCTCCCCAAATCCTACACCCATTTCGAAATTCTCTTTGACATATCACACTAATTTTAATAGTGAAAATAACCATTGTCTTACTTTATCAGAATCTCCATCAGCACTGCAAGTATGTGTCTTTAACTGGTGTAATAAATATATTATTTTTTTCTCGAGATTTTATTTTAGGCAGATATATACACATTGAAAAACAAAAAAGGAATAAAAAATAAAATTTAGAATATTATGGACTGATTCTTGAGTGTAGGTCATTGAACAACACCATTTTAACCTGCCAACGTTTCGGCTTTTATTCAACCTTCATCAGGGCTATACAAACAGATGGATTTTTTAAATATAATTACACATTAAGTACAAGGATTGCTTAAAGTAATATCTATTAGACTATTTCACAATTTTGACTGATGTATATAAAAATTGTCTTATTACATACAATTTTTACACATAATACAATTTTTATATACATCAGTCAAAATTGTGAGTCTAGTAGATATTACTTTAAGCAATCCTTGTACTTAATGTGTAATTATATTTAAAAAATCCATCTGTTTGTATAGCCCTGATGAAGGCTGAATAAAAGCCGAAAAGTTGGCAGGTTAAAATGGTGTTGTTCAATGACCTACAGTCAAGAATCAGTCCATAATATTATTAATAGAGGTCAAGAAATCAAGCATGTATAAAATTTAGACTGAAATTTCATTGAAATGTTCTGTTTATTTTCGAAACATTTTTCATCTCTCAATGCTTTGAGGAGCACTTTCCCTCTTCTTCAAGAGTCTAATTTGAATATAAACAGAAATTGTTATAAACTAAATTAAAATTTTTAACTTTAAAAATTATAGTGAAAACAAATTGAAATGTATTCTAATAAATATGTACCAAGTACAAATGAAATCACCTTAATAAATTCTGTCTTTCTTTCTTGAAATATATTTTTAATTTATGTAAAATTACTGCTAAGGAAGCAAATCCTTAACCGCTTCCATTGTGTCAGAGACCCTGCAGAGCAGAAGAAGGGGGGAGGGGACAATTTGATAACAGAAGAATGTTAAGAGATGTTAGATATTTGAATTTTGAATTCGAATATGCAAGGAATAAGTTTCTAAGATAGAAATTTGTTTACTTTGCCCCTAAAATTTCTATGTTTTATCTTATATGTTATGTAGCACATTGTCATAAATACTGGAAATTTGACTACTTTCAACTTTTGTATTCATTGTGTCATTTAACTTTATATGTAAATTTTCTGAAATCATTCTGGGATAAATCTTAGAATCAATTCTATCTGGAATAAATCTACTGAAAATCTAAAATTAGGTACTAGTATTCAATATGTATTTGACTGTCTAAAATAAAATCTGGACAAAAAGGTAATGAAATCCTAATGCCAGTCTGAAGACAGTGAAATATATTGATCTTGCTTGATATATTGATCTGCTTGAAGGACCTATTGGGAATAATTTGGCATGCATTTGTGATGGAAACTGGAGTATGATAATTTTCATTTAAATTATTTAGCTAGTTAATGAGATGATTTACAGTGAAATTAGTGCATGATCAGGGAGTAGTTTATAATATAGTAGTCACAATAAGTGATAGTGGAAGAGTGCAGTATCATTGTGCAACTTTAATTTGATTTGATTTATTTGGACAGAAAACAGTAAAAACTGAATGTGACGTATAGGGGAGATTATCTGCGCACATTTTCTTGAGGTCCAGAATAAAAAAAAAACAAAACTAGTGGTCTACAGAATGGCACAGACTTTCCTGAATTAGTTTTCTATTTCCTTGGGTCTGGGCTATCTATTCAGAATTGCCAGGTACTTGTGCCAGCTGTCATCTATTACCACCCAAAGTACATTTTTTTGACATTTTCTTAATTTTTCGGTTTTCTAGTGGTAGAATGGAAATATTAATTTTAAATTATTAAAGAACACAAAAAATCTTGCCCTAAAAGGCAATTTTCTTCGAAAAATTTGGAGCCGTTTTCAAAGAAATGACGTTTAAACCCTACTAAAAATGCGAAATTTGAAGCTCTTTTTCACAGAAAACTTTTGAGTTTTTGAAAAACTTCATTTGAAGTACTTCACTCGCAAATACTACAGTGTTTACAAATTACTGGAAATATGCAAATTAAAGGTGGGAAAGATCTTTCAAAAAAATTACATTTATGTAATTTTTGCAAAAACAGAAAAATACACCAAATTGAACTTTGCATAATATAAAAGAGGGCAATTAGCACTATCCATTCCATAATTCTGAAAAAAAAATTTGGAGCCATTTATGAGAAAATGGCCTTTGAGCGTTTTTGAAAATGCGGAATTTTGAGCGAGTTTTCACAGAAAACGGTTTTTCTCGAGAAACTATTTGACATTATTTAAAGCTCATGTACTCATAAATATAATAATGTCAACAAATTGCCACTGGTCTAAATATTACTGATGAGGGAGACAAGTCAAAAAATTACATTTTTATAATTTTTGAAAAAACAAAAGAATAGAGAAATATGGCTATTATGTCATTTCGTAGAGTACACTTAGCACTATCCCTACCAAAAGTTTGACCCTGGGGTATATCGGACCCCAAGCAAATTTCTTTATACAAGTTTGATTGGAAAATAAATATTTGGGATATTACTAACCACGCAGTAGTGTGTAGAAGTGTCTTTGGGGTTTGCTGGACCCCAGTGTTATAGTTATGTGTGTCTTTTTCAAAGTTGCAATTTTGGTTTTTGTTTGTTTTTAAGACTTTTTCGAGACAAAATAACATCAAACATTAAACATAATTCACACCTAATATGAGAATTACTAGATGAGAATGATAACAAACGAACATCAGAGAGCTTGTTTGGTGATCACTTGGATTTGGATCCTAATTTTGTTTTAGAACATGATTTTCTATAGTTTTAATTTATTTTTTACACAAATATTATTTTTAAGTGTGTAAATTAAAAATAATAGTTAAACTTTGATTTGTTTTCATTTTGCAGTCAAATTTTACTTCTATCAAATTTCTAATGAAGCATTATTTAGTTGTTTTTTTTTATCTAAATAACGCCCCATTTGCTAAGGTATTATAAGAAAAACTGTTTACATTTTTAAGATAATGATAATTAGGAAGCGGATTTTTATGCCCTAAAAATCTTGAAATATGCTTTTTAAAATATGCATTTATGACCTAAAAATGATAAAATATGCACTTTAATATACATTTATGACCTAATAATTCTGAAATATGCACTTTAATATTCAATTAAAATTAACAATATTTCATTTTTTGTATAAACCTTTCTTGAAAAAATACAGGAGAAGCATGCTTGGAAAAAAAAATTGTGCAAACATGATATAACCTAACATGTTTCATGATAGAAATAATTAAAGTAAATATGCACCTTAGTGAAGAACATACATTGAAGGTCTTTCATTTTTTCTGCCTGGTTTAATAAATATATTAAGAAATATTCTACATTTGCACAAGTGTTTTATCATTTACAGAAAATAAAAAATAAAAAATTCTGACAAGGTTTTCTAATAAAATGAATGCCCACAAATAGATTCTATGAAAACATGAAACATTTTCTCTAATTTATGCAAAATATGCTCCCATAATTACACGAATATGGCCCAACAGGAAAAATCAGTCAAATATGCACTAACAAATTAATCTACAAAGCATCCAATTATAACCAAATATCAAGAAATTACTCTTACCTATGTCCTGAACCACTAGACAAAAATATGCAAAAATCATACAAATCCAGTCCCTAATGATATACCGGGTTACAATACTTTTTATGGCCTTTAATAAAATATAAAGTTTAACAGTGATATTTTGTTAAAAAAAATCATCCAAATCTACACACATTTGTCAAAAGTAGTGTAATTTTTATGAATGGTGCTAATATCTTAATAAACTAACATTAATTTCTCTCAAAATATTGTTAGCTCTACTAAAAGGACTTAAAAGTATAATTAAAAAATATTTACAGAACTGTCGGAAACCTTCAGGTAAAAATATATATACTTTAAAATTAGGGTCTGACAGACCCCACCATTATATTTACGTACAATTAAATAAGTGTTATACTTAAGGGTTAAAGAAAAAAAATTGAAGCCATTTTTGAGAAAATCTTGTTTTTGTAATTTTTTAAAATTGCAAATATTGCACGCAATATTGCACGAAAACTACTATAATTTTCAAAAAAAAGGACATGACCTTAAAGAATGAGCTGACTATGAAGAACAAATTTTATTTGAAGGAAAAGTTTCTCTCTTTAATTTTGTAGTTGTAGAAAGACGCCGAAAAAATTCAAACTTCTGCAACTTTCGAAAATTCAGAATTAACCGTGAAAATCAGACCAATGCTATCTTAATAAGTATATTTTACTTTATCCTTACAAGAAATTTAAAGAAAAAATTTGGAGCTGTTTTTGAGAAAATTTTGAAAATGTCCGGGTGGCTTCATGTAAAGTAAAATTTTGAAGAATGTTTTTCAAAGTCACTGCGCCTCGAGTGGATAGATCGACCGAAGAATATCCATTTTCGAAGAAATTGCACGAATGGTTTAGGCGCTAGTGTGGTTCACTGACTGTCGAACGGACGGACGGACGTTTTTAAAAAAAAACACCTTTTCGGTATCAGGTGACCCCAAAACGTGTATTTCTGTTAAAATCTCGAAATTTATTTTCAGCAGCATTACATAAATTCCCAAAATAATGTGATTACTACTTGGCACAACGTATCTTCAACGTGGAAATGAAACCTTTTATTTCGTAAATTTTCAATTTTTTTAAAAAAAATACTTCGAGTTAAATCTAAAAGTTGTAATATTTACTGAAGTTTGATGTGATAGCGGTCTAGCTTGTGTGCAATTTTCAGATTTTTTTTGTGGTCCCCCAACAGAGATATTACAGTTCAAAATTTGGAAAAAAATCCAAGATTCCAATTTCAAGAGGATGTAATTTTCAAGGGGTACATTATATATCAATGATATTTTACAAAAAGTAACTGCACAGAAAGAATTAAGGCTGTGATTCTATTCCTTCAGTGAAAAATTACTCTCTGAAAATCGAATTTCGTTCATTCGCGTTCCACAGATTTGGTTGCAAACATTTCTCAAATAAAAACATAGAAAATAGGTAAATAAGATTTCGATTTGCAGGCCAGAGTATGCTGAATCGAATGCCTTTTATTCTAGAATGCTAGAACAACCTAGAGCTGAGTAATTTAGAAAATAGTAAAATTCTGTAAACGCGAAAAATGGCGCACGGCGCGGAACAAAAATGGCCGCCATTTGTAAAACAGGTACAATAAAAAAAGTTAAAAATGTTTTTGAACAGCCAAAGCATAAGGAAATTTTTGTAAAAATATGAATTCTTTTCGAGATGGTCGAGCGACCAATTTTTTTAATTCTGGACCACTTTAAATGGATTGACCCGTACGTATAGTGAACGGGAAAATAAAAATATTCCCGTGTCCTACTCAGCCCTTGTATTCTTACTTTCTGGATGTCCCTCGTAGCTATTCTGAAAAGTAATGTATTGGTATTTACAATTGTCAAGCTGTTTGGGCCCACTGTGCGGCTGAGGCCAGCTGAAGGGGAGGCAGTGGGAAGGGTTGTGGCGTCCGGTGCTGCAGCGGGCGGCGTGCCCGCGTGCTTACGTCAGCGCCCGCCCCCGCGGCTGCCACGCTTATTGGGACGCCCCGCCCCCTCACACCCGGCCCCGCCCCCGCCCCCGCCCCCCGCCCCGGCTCACCGCTGCCGACGGCAATCTCGCCGGCTTCTGACGTCAGATGGTGCCGCCCGCAGGGGTGAGACGAGGGTAGTGCTGCGGGGGCGCGGGTCTAAAAGTCCCCCGTTTGAATCTCGGATTCCATGCAAGTCTCCGTCGCCGCTGCCGCTCTGCGCGCCGCCCCCGTGGCAGCTGGGTCGGGTGACGCCGGCGTGGGCGTTGACAGAGGGGAAGAGGAAGGGAACGGTGGCCTAGGGGCGGCGATAATGCGCTTACTGTGCAGGGAAAAAAGACAGCTGGGTTGAGTGGACGTATACGTTCAAGAAAGAGATGGTGACCGCATCTTGTACCGATGAAACTCTTGTGAAGTGTGGGTATTAATTGAAGGGCTTCTCGAAAAACAGTATTAGTCCAAAAATCCAATTTGTGGGAAGTAAGAAAAAACCGTTCACCTTCCAAACTCACCTATTTTTCTTCGCTCGTTTTCTATGGAACTAATGCACTTTATGCCGAGTCGATATTATCCTCTATTGCATCAGGGTTGACAATATAAGGTGACATCATTAACTCTATTTTCTCAATTTTAGACCAATGCTGTTTTTTCTGAGAAAACCTTTGTATCCTAAATATTGAAGGAAGACGAAATGCACGTATTATGAACAGTAGAGAATGAGATTTCAAGATTAAAATTGAAATTACTTTTGCAAATGAAATATTTACCTTTACCCCATTTTGAGTAATTACTCATGATTGTGATAACATAGAACTAAAAATACGATATCGAGTTTGAAGAGGAATTGAATATGTTTGCAGTTTTTTCACTTCAAATTCTGAAGTTATCTTAGAACGTTAGACAATTTGCTTTTGGTAACGCGCCCTGGTGAATAGCTAATTACATTAATGTAATTTAGTAGAGTTAAACGCATATTTTTTGCTACATGAGTTCTTTCCATTTGTTTAGACGTCAAACATATTTACGGCTGATTTCCAAGTACAGAAAATGATTAAGGTCGAATAAAACATTAGGTGCAAAAGAAACTACTTCAGGAACTGAATATAAAATCTACTCGAGGTTGCAACCAGCTTCCTAAGGATGAAATATAGGGACTGTCGGTGCCTCCACAATACTTTTGGCAAAATGTGGGCTGTTCCAAACAGCAATGTCTTGCTTCCAGTCGTTCGAATGACCTGGCTGTTGAAGAAAGTCCGTACAAAAACTTTGCGGAAACAAATCTCAGAGCTCCGATTAACTCGGGACGACCAGAATTTTTACGCTCCACATTAGATGTGGTGCGAACTCGATTTCTAAACTTGTTTTTAAGAGATTTCTCTGCCTCCTTAGTTACGACGTTTTGATTGCACGGCACAGCCGCATCAATAAGTAGACACGTTTTTTCTCCAAGTCCCGGATAACAATATCCAATTTATTTGCCACTATCGTGCGATCAGTTTGAGATTGTTGGTCGTACAGTAATGTACACTGTCCAAGAGACGTCACCGGTTTTTGGTGAGTATTCGTACAACTTGAAGAATGTGTTTGGAACTTCCAGAGCGGTACAGATTGGTTTTGTTTGGTACAGTTTGGTAGAATTGGACAAGTTGAGACGATGTGATCAATGGTTTCAATTGGTTCTTGACAAATGCGTTATTTATCATCTTGGGACATTTTGAGAACCTCTTTATCATAATGTGGTGTTCTAAATGCCTGATCTTCGGCAACTTCCGATTTTGGCTTCATTTTTTCCCCTTTCACTCCACTAGGTCCGCATCTGTTTTCCGCTACAGGCACCGCCAAAACTACCTGATGCAAATATTTTTCCTGAAGTTCAGAACGGACTACGGTCAAGTCTCACTCTTCTTTATTACTACCTGCGAATTCTCTCTTTCGTTGTGTCATTCGATATGTTCTCACATTCTTGAATGCCTAGATATTTGTAAGGTTTACGTTGCTCAAAATCTTGAATCACAGTGTGCATATGAACTTGAATGTTTTCTGACTTTGTCATTTTGCCTCTTTTTAAATTGACTTTTGCACATATATTAAGACCGCATTTCATCCAGATATCATCGCCAAAATTATTGACGACAGACAAGATTTGGAAGAAAATCACTTCATTCTTAGCAATTTAAGATCATCCATGTCAAACGTCCGCTTTAAGATCATCCATCCCATTTTGATAATGGAATCAAACCAATTCAAAATAGCAGAGGGAATAGTGAATATCTTTGAAATTTCTCTTGCTAATCTGAATATTTCTTGTTTCTACAATTTTCCCTCCGCTGTTTATTGATAACGTCGAACCCCACGACTTCGTACTAGCGTTGAAGAACTCAATAGGTCTAGGATGAAATCAATAGATCTCCAAGGTCTTCAAAATCCAATCCTGTGGTACAATGTGAAAGGCCTTCTGATAGTCAATCCAAGTCATGTTCACTTTACATTTTCGTTTCCTTTAATCATTCAAGATGACTTTGTTTAGTACCAAGATTTCCTTACATCCTTTCTGTTCTAGTGGCAACATATGATTCTTTTCTAGGTGTGTGTTCATTTTGTCGGCTATTGCTGTAGTTCTTTGTTGATAACCGGCAAATAAGTGATTAGACGGAAATTTTCCGCCAAAGAACTGTCTACGTTTTGGGTAGCAGATATAGTGCTGGCCAGCTAAAGAGAACAGCTGATGTGACAAGTTTCAAAAATGTCACTGTCTGATAAGAACATGTATTCATACTCGAATTAGGGTACTTTCTTTTCGTTTTGTGTTGGCAAAAACCGTTGCCAACCTTTCATACAATGTGCCCAGCATATATTACATTTAAGTGGTAGGGACATTTTTTAAATTTAAGTTTGCAATGAAAACTAGTTGTGCTGAAACAGCACCATAATTTCTCTCCGTGTTTACATATCTCAGTCATCATTTTTTGTAAAAGCCTTTGATATAGTAGAACATTTGTACGAAAATTAAATAGTTTCAAGCAGTAGATTTTATTCAAAACTCGAAATGAATAAGCGCGAGAAAGTAAAAATATATTTTTGGCATTGAATTTGGCAATGACATTCATTGTACAAGGTATACAGTGTATTCACGAATATTCAGCAGTAACATACAGTAGTTATTACTAAACACTAATGGTATTGTAATATTCTACAAACATATACAAGTAATAGTTTATATTACCGCGAACAAAACACAGCCATCATTGTCGCCTTCTGTTTTGATCGGTGCGCGTTACAACAATGGGTTACCACAACTAACAATGACCGATCATCTATTCGTTTTCACATTTAACACAATGAAAGGACGCAATTTAAAATGAAATAACATAAATATAATATAAATATAATAAATAACAATAAAATGAAACAAGAAAAAATACACAAATTCTAACTTACGTAATTTGGGAGCGAGTGTCTGAAAGTTAGCAATCTTTATTTCATATTTATTTCAAATAGATTTTAAATAATTTCCAAAAGAAGATTTATTTGTAAACTTATAACAAAAGCTCGACTGTAAGAAACGAACAAAAAATATGAAACAACATATACATTCTAACATACGTAGCATCTACCTTATTCAAAACACCTCTGAAATTGTGATCAGGAAGCGAAGGATTTTCAGAGCGGGCGATTAATTTTGACGCCCAGTTACTCACAAATACTCATATTTTCTAAAAATTCATTTTGACCCTTTTTGAAGATCTGTTTTTGATGAACATTAAGAAACTAGTGGTGTTACAACAGCACGTACATTCCCATGTTATTGGAAACAGCTACGTAGGATTGTTGCACATTCTGCGCTACTAACATATTAGCTATTATTTGAAAACGTCCAATTCAACCAAGAAGCGAACAACTCACTGTTTCCATCGCCGTGTTATCAAAGCTATGTGAATTCTAAAATTGCGTAAATATTTAATACAAAAGGTATGTAAACTTGTATTGGAAAAAGAAAGCCTGATACCGTACAGCTATATCAAGTCACAACAATGACATGTAATTCACAAAAATTCGCGACAGCGAAACGGAATTCTATCGTTGCATTCCCAGCGTTGTCAATACTCCCTTAAAGAGCTAGCAATTTTTATTTCAAATAATTCAAAATAAATAATATCTAAAAGATTAATGTTTAAATGTAAAACAAAAGGTCGAATGTAAGAAATGAACAAAGAAATAATATACAAAATTGCAAATTCTAATTTACGACCTATTCGGCTGTCTGTAGCGCAGTAAATTTCCAGCGGGCTATTATGTTTGTCACGAAATTATAAAAAAACTACTCGTATTTTCAAAAAATTAAGCGTGACTTTATTTGATGACGTAGTTTTGATAAATACATTTCATTGAGAAAAACCAGCTTGCATCTATCGCCGCCCAAAGTACATTTTTTGACATTTTCTCAGATTTTTGGTTTCCTAATGATAGAACGCAAAGATTAATTTTAGAATATTAATAAACACAAAAACCTCGTTCTAAATGGCAATTTTCTTTTAAAAATTTGTTGCCGTTTTAAAAGAATGGCGTTTAAGCGCTCCTAAAAAGGCGAAATTTGAAGCTCTTTTTCACAACAAATTTTTGAATTTTCAAAAACTTCATTTAAAGCACTTACATTCACAAATATAATAATGTTACAAATTATTGGTAATGTGAATATTAAAGACACGAAAGATCTTTCAAAAAAATTATATTTCGCAATTTTTGAAAAAAAAAAAGAATAGAGCAATATGGTGTTTATGTCACCAAAAGTTTAAAGAAAAATATTTGGAGCAGTTTTTGAAAAAATCTTGTTTTTGTATTTTTTAAAATTGCACATATTGGACGCAATATTGCGCGAAAACTACTAAAATTTTCAAAAAAATTTACATGACCTTAAAGAAAGAACTGATTATGAAGAACAAATTTTATTTGAAGAAAAAAATCTCTATCTACAATTTTGTAGTTGGAGGAAGACGCCGACTAAAATTCAATCTTTCCCTATTTTCGAAAATTCAGAGTTAACCGTGAAAATCGGACCTATACCACCTTAATAAGTGTATTCTTATTTACTGTATTCTTACAAGAAATTGAAAGAAAAAATTTGGAGCCTTTTTTAAAAATTTTGAAAATGTTCCATGGGCTTCATGTAAAGTACCCCCCCAAAATTAGAATATTGATTTCAAATTCAAGGGGTCACGAGGTCAGCCAGATCGATCGGGAAATATAAATTCTGAAGAAAATCGACTGAATAGTTTAGTCGCTAGCGTTGTTCACAGATGGACAGACGTTTTGCTTCCAATCGGTTTTTCGGTATCAAGGACCGACAAAACAGGGATTTTGGCTGCACTACGTGTTAGGGGAGTTTTTTTTCTTTATCAACTGAATTTATCCACTTTTTCGTTATTAGGGTCCGGCACAATTTTTTGAATTTTTTGAATTTTTTTCAGCCGGAATCTGCCTTTTTTCGCGCAGCATAACGTAACCTTTTCCTACACTACGTATATAATCCGTTTATTCGTACGTATACGGGAAATACGTACGTATACTTTGTGTGTCGATAGATGGTAGCTGGCTAGCGTATGTGACAACACTGAAAAGCTAGCCCAGACCATAAAATAGAAAACAAAGTAGTTCTAGAAAATCTGTGCCATTGTGTAGCACTACTATTTATTTATTTTTATTCTTTCGTGTTTTATTTCTCTTTGTTTCCTAGTTTTCTTTATCTTTCCTTTAATGCCTTATTTATTCATCTCTTTTCTCTTTCTTCTTTCACTCCTCGACTTTCATCTTCTCTTCGGGATTCCATGAAATATAAATGCGTCACAGCACTTTAACTCGTCGGGTCGCACTACGAAACGTGAGTAAAACCCAAGCGTCTCAATAATTGACCGACGATAGTTCTCAGCTAACTTTTTAACCGACATTTTAAACATTTTTGGGCTAATGTGGAATTTCGTGAATACTGATGCACGTGCTTAGTGTTTATCCAGCGGTGCCCCTAAGGTCGTGCATTCATCCACGCATGAGTCCCAGGCTTGTAGCTCGTAAGTTTGAAAACACGGCGTATGGCGGCGGCGGCGGCGGCGGCGGCGGTTGGCGGCGGTGGTGGCGGCGGCGGCGGCGGCGGCGGCGGCGGTGGCGGCGGTGGTGGCGGCGGCGGTGGGCGGCGGCGGTTGGCGCCGCATGATGGGCGCAGCGCCGGCGGCGTCGGCCGCGCCGCGGCGCCCATCCATCACCGCCCGCGGCGATCACCAATCGATCCCCCTGGGCGCGGAAAACGCCTCGCCCGCCCGCGTCGCCCTGACAAACGCGCCCGCCCGCCCGCCCGCAGCCGACAAATGGCTCCGGCGCACCGCTGCCACCACCACCGCCATAATCTGCCACTGTCTCTTTCAGCGGAAGCAACCCACGCTTCCATCGGGAACACTTCTCGGTCATGGTGTACTTGTTGCTGGGATACCCAATACCCATAAAAGACAAAAATGCGAATAAATGTAAATAATTCATATTGACATCGTATATTAGGATAAAATTACTTCATCGCTGTAGGCACCATCATAAATTGCCTTTGCCACAACCAGTCTTGCTACTCTTGCCTCTCACTGATGCAGCAGTCTCTTTTTCAATCTCCTCTCGTTCAGAATTCACGGCATAATTTTTGTGCAATGTCTCTTATCATGCATCGCCCTGTGTACCCGAAGCTCATCAAATGGACCCCACGATCAAACCAGGATTATCGTCCGAAATCGACTTCGAATAAGGGTCTCCTAGTCGAATAGAGGTCTCGTAAAACCAATGCGAGATTGTAGAAATGCGTACAAAAGTGTGTATTATACTTTATTTGATGAATATTATGAATAAATGTGTTATTTTCATTTGTAAATTATTAAGTAAGTTATTTAATTTATTAACTTAATAAATTAATTAATTATTTAATTATTTAACTTACTTAATAAATTATTAAGTAAGTAAATTATTAAATATGTTTCTATGCATATTCCTTCATTTTTCAAAAAATAATTTTTTCTGTGCATCTTATTGTTAAATTTGCTGGCAGCAGTTTTGCTGTTGTTTGTAATAATGGTACTTATTGTTAAATTTGCTGGCAGCAGTTTTGCTGTTGTTTGTAATAGTGGCACTGTACAGGGCTATAATAAAGAGCCATTTCACCGACTCCGGCCATGTAAGTTACAAAGTTTACAAAGGCGATTGGATAAGCTAAAACCTATTTTGAGAAGATTTTTCTTGAATAAAAAGTGGAATTTCTAGTTTTTCCTTTACATAGTGTTATCATTTCCTTTTTTACAGAGTTTTGACAAATTTGGAAGATTTTAACCCAGGAAAGTAATTTCAGTTTTAAATACTGAAATGACTGCTTCTGGATATTATCTTGAAAATGAGAATGAGGTGTGCAAAACATAAAATAAATGAGGATAGCGTGTTGCTACTTTGTTGGTCTCCGACGCTTGTCTGAGATTACCTGACTCACTGGAGCCTGCCCAATAACGTTTCCTCAAGCGCCGGAAAACAGCGATTTTTCGACTAAAAAACTCTTATTGCCGGGCTCTGGTAACAAAAAATGGGGTAAATTTTTGTTCATGTATGTAGTACATTACTTCCTTTAACACGTTGTGTAGTCAGATCGATGTTTTGTGGGATACTGAAAACTCGATCGACGGCAAAAACTGTCTGTGGTCACAGCTAGCGCCTAAAGTGTTCAGCTGATTTTCTCCACAATTTATATTCCCCGATTGATTTTAAGGAACTCGATGCCCAGCCTGTTTGAAACAAACTAATTTTTGGAGCTACCTCAATTACATTTTCAACATTAAGCCTCAATTACATTTTCAACATTTTCTCAAAAATGTCTTCTAATTTTTTGGTTAAATAAGTGATGCTTAAAGTAATGGCGCAAGTCTCAATTTTGTTGGACTTCATGAAATTTCGAAAATGGCCGAAGTTAGAAATAATGTGAGAAAGTATGCACTGTTATAGCATAACTAGTTCTTAAAAGTTAAGACTCTCGGAGCGAACTCGGAGCGAACCGCTCGCGAGCAAGTCGCATTACATGACCATGGACATCCTACTCATGGCCGTTTTCTACGTCCTGTCAATTTCCCATTGGAAATGTGGAAAAGCTTAGGATACAGGATGAAGAGAGGTAGTGTAGCCCAGTGCGATTTTTGCGTAATGCCTGCAAATTTTGTTACGATAAACATTTTGACACATTGTGGGAAATATGAAATATCTGAAATACATGATAAAACCTTGACTGTAGAGAGCCCGAATATCAGCACGGTCAATATCAACCGGGCGCGGCTAATTATGCGTCCTGCCACCCCACACTTGGCTCAAACGCTACCTCAATAACAGTGGCAGCAGTGCAGTAAACGTGCCAAGTTGAGGTTGCCAGCAACTGGCAAGTGGAGACTGGCAACGTGTAACCGCCTTCTTGCAAGTGACTGGCAATACCCATGCGCTAGTCACTGAGGATGCCAGTTGAACAAGAATATTTAGTTTACTGGCATGCTCACGCTCTCCCCCACCCCCGGTGTCCGCCAAGGCGATCCCCCGGCTCCCAACACGGGTGCACACTACTTTATACTTGCACGGTGATCAACATAAGCTTATTATTATTATTATTTATAAAAATGATTGGGAAGCAGAAGACTTCTTGAATAATAGAAGAACAAACTGTCAAGTTTGACTGGTTATATACAGTATCGAACCATTTGTGGGATATTTTTTACCAGTAGCGCAAGGCCAAAAATGCTGCATTTCTGGCAATTACCAATAAAATGGGGGTAGATAACTTGTAGAAGGCAGATTAAGTGAATAGGATAAATTGTTTACAGAACATTTGCTTTGCACACTGTTGTTTGACCACCGAATACTATCAGCAGCACGTCGCAAAGAGCAGATGTAAGCTAAGAGCAGTGAGAACTAGTGGTGCTACAGAATGGCATAGACTTTCCCGTATTAGTTTTCTATTTCCTTGGGTCTTTGCTAGCTATTCGGAATTGCCACTAACTCATTCTTGCCAGCTGTCATCTATCACCGCAAAAGTACATTTTTTGTCATTTTCTTAATTTTTCGGTTTCCTATTGGTAGAATGAAAACATTAATTTTAGAATATTAAAGAACACACAAACCTAGTCATAAATGGCAATTTTCTTTTAAAAATTATGTGCCGTTTAAGAGAAAATGGCGTTTTTAGCGCTACTAAAAAATGCGAAATTTGAAGCTCATTTCACAGAAAATGTTTTCTTCAAATAAAGTTATTTATTTATTGAAGTTATTTGAAGCACTTAAACTCACAAATATAATAATGTTTACAAATTGCTGGTAATGTGCATATTATAGAGTAGAGAGATCTTAAAAAGAAATACAATTTTTTATTTTTGAAAAAAACAAAAAAATAACTCAAAATAAACTTTATACTAAAGAGTGTAATTATCACTATCCGTTACAAAAGTTTGATGAAAAAATTTGCAGCCATATATGAGAAAATGGCGTTCGAGCGTATCTGAAAATGCGAAATTTTGAGCTACATTTCACAGAAAAACGGTTGTGTTTTCGAAAAACTTTACTTGACATTATTTAAAGCACACGTACTCGTAAATATAATGTGAAAAACTCGACGTTAAAGTAAATATCGACGTGAGAAACATGTGAAAAAATTTACATTTTTTAAATTTTTGGAAAAAAACAACAACGTATAGATCAATATGGCTCTTATGTCATCTGATAGAGTAATTTACCACTATCCCTACCAAAAGTTTAAAGAAAAAAATTGGAGCCTTTTTTTGGGAAAATTTTCAAAAAACCCCGGGGGACTTTATATAAAGTACCCCAAATTTTAAAGAATCTTTTTCAAAATCTCAAAGCTTGACTAGAACCAAATCGACCGAGAAAATATCCATTTTGAAAGAAATCGTACGTATTGTTTAGGCGCTAACAGTGTTCACAGACGGAGGACAGACGGCAAGACGGACGGACGGACGGACGTTT
>JAHLJT010009419.1:71760695-71784328 GCA_031308135.1 Acheta domesticus | reverse complement strand
AAACAGAGATGTCAACATGTCTTGTGGAATGATTGAAGATGGAAGCTATTTTCTTCATTAGATAGAATATCTGGAAAAATTCAAGAGCATTAACAGCAGCTACAGAATTTGGCGGATAAGTTTGGCTTATCTAATACTTCTTTGCTTATTTAACTAGTATCAGACAATACTGAATGTAATCCAAAACTATTCATCTGCCGAAATTGATGAGCAGGACTTCAAGTGGGAACGACTTCAACTGCAGACTTTTGTTGAAACCACAGGCAACAAAAAATGAATTAATTAATGTGGACCCACTTGACTTATTAAAATTTCTTGTAAAATCCAAGCTGGGAAGAAACTCTGCTTACTATTATAGGAGTAATAATACTCTGAATATCCCTCATAATTGCTACAAGTAATGCCTGCTCTGAGAGAAGTTTTTTCAAAATTGAAATCGATCCAAATTTTTTAAGTTCAACAATGAGTACTTTAAGGCCAACCATTGTGGCTATCTTGTCTATTGAGCTAGAGGTATGTGAAGCTATATAGATTGACAGTGCAATAAAATACTTTGCTCTTTAAAAAAGGTAAATGAATAAAGTTTTTGTTAAAGATAGAAGTTTTGTTTTTTATTCGAACAATGATATTGTTTTTCAATAAAAATGTAAATAGTAACACTATCCTTCTAGTTCTCATTGGAAGTCGATTTGTGTTTTACATTCAATTCACAAATAAATTAAACTTGTCGATCATCAAGGTATAATTGTAAGCATCCATTCCTGTTATATATCAATGTAAGTAGCGTAAGTGATAGAAGTTTTGTAATAAATGGGATTATTATATTGTAAAACATATATACATCACGGTTTTATTAGTAATCTGATCCAATTACACAAATAATGATGATTGTTCTTGCCAAAAAGTTCTTTAGAATTACTTTATTCTTTAGTCTTTTAAATTAAAAATACTTAAATACGGGGGGGGGGGGGCATGAAGATACAATTTTTCTCTGTTCCAGGTGCAAGTACACACAGAAACTGAATGTGTGTCCTGTACCCGCAAAAATGTGTATTTACTTGAAAATCCATTCTCCAATAATTACTAAGAAATTAAATTGGAGATTGTAATTTCAATCATTGATTACTAATGATTCTGGGCATGTCAACTGCTAAGGTCATTAGTCTCGTACGTGTGCATTTTTTTGTTCAGGAGGTGGTGTGATATCCTTGCCCTTCTGGATAGTGAGATACAGCACCAACCTACCAGGATTTTCCCTCAACCAGGTATTCCCACCAGCAGGACAGCACCCCAGCCAGGACAAGCCTTAAGCTCCCGACATGTCTCCGGCATGCGTGGTACTGTAGTGCATGTAAGTGTAAGGGTGTGTAAGGGGTAGGATAGGACAAGGTACAGGAGGGAAAGATCGCGCACGGTCCATGGCCCATTTGTTAGGGTACTGCTCTGGCATTCACCTGGTAATGATTGAAGACACTTGCTGAAAATAATGATCAAAACAGCTGGCTGCTAGAATTCGCCTCTAGACAGCGAGAGAACTTGACTAGCTACTGTGTAATTTCAATGTAAGTTGCTCAAGAACAGGGAAACTAACAAAGAAATCAAAATATTATAAGTAATGATATGTGTCTAACAAATATACTTGTATCCTTAGATTTAGAAACATCTTACCCTTCATGTGAAGATTTGGCCAGAGATGAGCATGCATAGCCTGAACTACTCGTTTAATTGCCTGTTGTGTCAATGAAATCTTGTTCTTCCTCCCATTCAGGGTCTAATTCTGGATTTAGTTCCACCAATTCAAAGCCTTGCTCAACACACCATTCTTGAGCTATAATAAAAAAGTGAAAAAACATACAGAAAAACTGAATGAAAACATTTTACTAATGAAGAGTAGAAAGAATATTCTTATCACATATGACATGCACATTTGTTGAAGTTCTTCAGAATCACACATTTTGATGGAAAGTAGAGGAGATACAATTTGGCACTAACTTTTTGGTAACATGAGAAGTATAATATTAATTATACTGAAAGTTATTACTAACATTTCCAACATTATGAAAGAATTTTAATTCCCTGAAGCACAGAATAAAATTCATATGTTCTGAAACTCATTTCTTAATGCAAATTGACATTTATTGTACATATTACCAGTAATAGTAATCAATACCAGTTAATCAATAATGAAATTTCAATTGAATAAACATGTTTCAAGGTAGTAATGTCCAATATCATCTCCAGCATTTGTAAAAATAATATTTTTTTTTATTTTTGATAGAAAAATTAATTTCGGGATTATCCAAATTTCTCATTTTTCACTCCCACCCCAACCCTGAGAGGACCCCTATCAAAACGAAATGTTTTTTAAATTCCTGGGTTGTGGAATTGAGCAGGTTTTACAGCAAAATATCCATTTCAGAAACTAAAAACAATGTTGGACAGATGGACACAAAGAAACTACAGCACCTACTTTCTCATATTAATGGAAATGATAACATAATACTGCATCACATCTGATACGAACATAAGCGAAAACAAGAGTACCAGTACTTGGTTACAACATCTGCATTTTGAGATGCTTCTAATGCTTGAAATCTGGGCTAGTTTAACCCATTTCTGAATGTTGCAATTGCATTATAACAACCTTAGAGGTTTTTCAAATAGATAATCATCAGATGTCATCAGTTTGTGATGCATTTGCCCAGATTAAAAAATCTAAGTCTTATGAGTAGTAACATCAATGTTTAATCAGCGATATTATATGTGTAGCAATGTTAGTTACATCAATTCAAAACTCATAGTAGAGTTTCTCTAGAATTTCGGCTAGGTCAAAGTTAATATTCTGTTACTATCACCATCTTTCCACTTTCATCAAAAAATCCAATGATTGTTAGGGAATAGATATATGAGGTAGCCAATGGATGGTTTAAATTCAAAACATAGTAAGTTTTGACAATTTCACCCTGATCTACTGTGCACCCTAAAAGAAACGGACGTTAATGCAAGTGTGTGGTTTTGAATCCTAATGCATAACAAGTTGAGCCTGCATACTTGTTGGTTGGTGCCAATTTGGTGTGCCTTCTGGGTCATCTGAGTCCAGTTTTTTTCTCTGGGCACCAGATAATATTGATACTATCAAAAACCATTTTGCTTCCTTTGCAATATTTGTCAAGATGAATTCAATATTTTTCCTTTTAACATTCAATATTAAAATATTATGTAGTTTGTTCTATTGCCCAGTTATAAATTACATGTTTTTGTTGTTATGCTCCTGGTTGGTTATAGTATCCATTTCAATTTTAATATTCTGGGTGATAAAGTACGTGCAAAGTGAAATCAGGGAAATGAATAGGCGTTTTCCAGATGACCTTTAGTTGTTAGTAGAATGTTGGAATTTGCATAGCATCAATCCCCACAAGAAGCCAAATCTTATTATTATGCTATCTACACAGAAAACACAAACATTGATTCTTAACTTTTGCACAGCTCACCACTAGTGATGGTCAACAATTGGTGGGGCCAAAGCAAAAGTTTGTTGTTTGTAACAGGTTTTGCTTGTTCAATTAGTATGATTTACTTTCCTTAAACTACGAGTCCCTGTCAGTTAATGTGATCTTTAAGGTTGGCATAAATGATAGATATCGCACTGTTCAGATGGGGATCAGTTATATAGGGATTTCTGCTAGACCAAGTGAAAGGAAAGGTGGATGGCGATTGGATAAAAGCATTGTTGGTGATATGATGCAAGAATGGTGGATGGGACATTTTCACACCAGAGTTGCAAATCTGAACTTGCAAGCTGTAGTCGCTTGTAAGTTGTAGGTCTTAATCATTCTTGTATTACTTTAACACGAAGACAGGCCCACAACTCATTCTTAACTTATGGATTGTGGAACCGTCTAAAAAATTTGTTGTGCATTCCTTCCAACATTTAAGTTTTCCCAAAACTATTAACAATTTGAAATTTATATACTACCTGAAATGATTAAAGATCTAATATTGAGGAAACCATTTAATTAAAAAGTTTGCTACAATATTCAAGGGCTTATTTTGAAATATATGAGTAAAAGAAAAATTTGAATTTTTGCAATTTTAGAAATGTTGAAGGTGACATTATTGAATAAATGAGATTACTTAAAGATCTAATTTTGACAAAGACATTTATTTAAGAAAAATCACGCTTTCTTCAATAATGCAGTTGTAGGAAGAGGAAGATTTTCAACTTTTGTAACATTTAAAATTTATAAGTGGAGCTTTTAATGAAAATGCCCACGAAAATTTGAACTTTTTGATAAAACTTGACTGCTGCCTGACTTCTTGTGAAGCACTCCTAGTAGAATTGAATTGAATTGAATGAATTAATGCCTTATTTTTACGAGGCGAGACTCAGGCCATGAGGCCTGCTCTTCCGTCTGACCACACAAATTTCGTTACGCTACCTTTCACCAACTAGCGGAGAAAGAAGGTATCCTAGGGTGACGAAACAGGCAATTTGAATTTAGCTCAGACGCGTCATTTAGGCTTGAGGATCTTTTACATGCAGTAAATCTACTAACATAGGACAGCTGGCTTTACTTCCCCTCCGAAGGAAGGCATACGAAGGATTTTTTCGCCCTTAAAAATCCATGGCTTCGATTGGGTTTGAACCCACGAACTTGAGTATAACAGTCCGATACATTAACCGTTACACCATCGCCACCACACGAGTAGAGGCCCTGCGCTAGAGATGGCTATGCACTTTAGTAAAAGCAGTTAAATGTCAATTATGTGCACCGCAACCACTTGCAAAATATTTAACCAGATGCATAGGAAGCAAAGGCATTAGAAATAGTTTTTAGGGCGCTTTGAAAGTGAACTGATATGGATTGCCATTGGCTTATCTCATTTCTTGACATCAAATGGAAACCATAACATTGTGTAAATTCATTACAATATCAACAAATCATCACAAATTTGATTTAACAATGTTTATATTGTAATACTCAGCTTACAGATGTTAATAAAACAGTTGTGTATACACAAAGAGAAAGGAAAAGAAAAATAACTCTGAGACAAGAAGGAATTAAAGTTATTAAGGCTCAGATGCATTCCTTTCAACATAAAAAATTATATCAGAGACAAAAGTTAATCTTACCTTTAACACGACTTACACCTACTTTTGGATTTTCATAACATCGGTCACAAAGAAGAATTTGTACTTCTGGTTCAAATTCCCTCAGAAAAGCTAACCAACTTTCGACCACAACAAGACCATCATTCTGCAACATTTAAAACCTGCTGTAATAAAATGTTTACACAAGTTCTAAATGGATGTTGTTTAAAATGCAGAAAAATATATGTTGTAGGGAGCTATTTTGCGTATACAGTGTCTTGCTTTCATACTGTATTCATTACATATGGGTGTAACTTTCATAAATGAGTTGTACTTCACTGAAATTAATTTGAAAATATCTCAGAGATAAAAGCATTGAGTGTGGAAGTAAAAGCCATGTTGTAAAAGTATGAGAATTGTGGGTAACTAACCCCCAGCAAGGGTGAGATGGGGACATTTGTGAAATTAAGAAAATCACAAGAAGGTCACAATTTTGTATTTAGTAAGTATGTAGTATTTAGTAAATATGTACTTTGTTCCTTGAATGGAGGAAAACAAATTTTGTCAGAGTTTAGAATATAGGATATTAATTTCATGTAACATCCTACATTTTTTTTCCCTCATTAGCAGACACTTCTAAATTGCAAATTGTTTTCAACCTGGACATGTCTTTTAATGGAATGTTCTCTATAACAGACTTTGTAGTGGTGCTTACTCTGTTACTGTCAAAATTTATAACAACTGCTTCCACAGATATGGCAAATTGTTCACTTCCAATAGTTTTCTTCTCAACTGCACACAAATTAACATCAGCTGTATAATACTTTGTATCTATGTGCCAAGGATATGCTTTAATTCCATCTTCAACAGTGGTAGCTTCTGGCAAATCATCAACTCCCAATATTACTGAAAATTTGAAATTCAGTATAGGAATATTAAACTACAAGTAGAAACGGTTATAGTACCTAAGTCTCTATAATCAACTCTAAACTTACATTTTACAATTTCTTCAGGATGCGTATCAGTGCAACTAGCTACAACAGCACAAGGTTTTGGATCCATGTTTCCCAATGTTTAATGAAGAGAAATGTTAATTATATCTCCACACAATTTGATACCTTTAACCATTACAATAAAGTTTAGAAACATTAGCCTATCTCCTTACAAAACTATAATTTTATGAAATGTCAAAAAGTTTTGGGGTACCAAAAACTGAAGTTTACGCACCTACTGTAGTGATAGGTCCTATCACTTAAGTACTCCCCCACTCAAAATGGATCCAAGTTACAATTGATTCATGGAAAACACACACCGGTCCATAAACCAGCAACTTGCATTAAAACTCTTAATATATCTGAAACACTAAGAAAGCTATATTCCTCTTGTTACATGCTTTATGACATTTCCGTCATTTCCAGCTCATTTCTGTCAGCTGTCAGCAGAGACGAAATAGATTGTTCCCACTTTTGCCAACTGCCAAGCCAAGTGCAGTAAAGAGGCGTCATGTTCTTGTGTTGGTATAAACGTATCGTCACGGATACCAACGCGCTATATACAAACACGACTAGTGGTGCGACTAGAATGTCACCGATTTTCTCGTACTAGTTTTCTAATGTCTTTGTTTAGACTAGCTTTACGGTGCTGCCCCATCCTCCTGCTAGCTGCCATTTATCGCCGGCCAAAGTACATTTTTGCTTTCCCGTATACATACGTATACAAGAAGAAATACACGTAGTACAGGGAAAGTTACGTAGTGCTGCGGAAAATCGATTTCGAGATTTCAACGGAAATACTCCTGGAGTCTCCTGATACTGAAAAAAATGCTTTTTAAAATGGCGGTTAAGCGTTTCTGTAAATGCGAAATTTGAAGCTCATTTTCCCAAAAAAGTTTTTAGTTTTCGAAAAACTTCATTTGAAGTAATTTAAGGCACTTCCACTCACAAATACAATAGTGTTTACAAATTGCTGGAAATATGCATATTAACGGTGTGAGAGATCTTTTAAAAAATTATATTTGTGTATATTTTGAAAAACAAAACAAAATAAACTTCACATCAAATTAGAGAGTGCAATTTTCACTATCCGTTCGAAAAGTTTAAAGAAAAAAATTCGAGCAATTTACTCGTAGGAGGAAATGATGTTTGAACGTTTCTGAAAATGCGGAATGTTTGAGCTAGTTTTCCTCGAAAACGGTTTGGTTTTCGAGAAACTCTACTTGACATTTTTTAAAGCACATGTAGTAATAAATATGATATGAACAAATCGCCACTAATGTAAATATTAACGATGTGAAAGAGGTCAAAAAAATATTTTGTAATTTAAAAACAAACAAACAAACAAAAGAATAGAGCCAACTGATGTTTATGTCATCTCATAGAGTACATTTAGCACTATTTCTATCAAAAGTTTAAAGAAAAAATGTGTAGCCGTTTTTTAGAAAATCTTGTTTTCGATTTTTTTTAAAAAATTGCACATATTGCACGCAATATGTGCGATTTTGTTGCACATATTGCATGCAATGCACATGCGAAAACTAAAATTTTCAAAATGTACATGACTTTAATGAAAGAACTCACTTTGGAAAACAAATTTTATTTGAAGGAAAAATCTCTATCGTTAATTTTATAGTTGTAGGAAAACGCCGAAAAAAGTCAAACTTTTGCAACTTTCGAAAATTCAGAGTTAACCGTGGAAATCGGACCTATGCCACCAGAGTTCCCAACGGAGTTGTTTTTGAGAAAATTTTAAAAATGTCCGGTGGGCCTCATGTAAAGTACCCCTAAATTTTGAAGTGAGTTTTTCAAAATCGCGCCGCCTTGAGTAGAGCCAGTTCGACAGGGAAATATTCATTTTAGAAGAAATTGTACTCGTGGTTTAAGTGCTAATGGTGTTCACAGACTGACGGGGGATGGACGGATGGACGGATAGACGGACGGACGGATAGACGGACAGACGGACGGACGTTTTGAAGAAAAATAATTTTCGGGGGACCTTCAAAACGTGTATTTCCGTTAAAAATCTCGAAATCGATATTCGACAGAATTACATAAGTTTTACTATTCTACGTATATTACTCTGTATATACATATGTATGCAGGAATGAAAACTCAAAAATTTCCTGTGAAAATTCGAATTTGCAGTAGCTGATCTGCTGTACTATTAGGAAACCGAAAAATTAATAAAATGTTTAAACAAGTGGTGCTACAGAATGGCACAGACTTTCCCATATTAGTTTTCTGTGTCCTTGGGTCAGGGCTAGCTATTCGGAATTGCCGCATACTTTTGCCAGCTGCCATCTATCGCCACCCACACTACATCTTTTTTGACATTTTCTTAATGTTTCGGTTTCTGTTAGCACATTTTCTCGGCGCGGTTAAAGTTGCAGTTACTTTCGCCCAGCTGGGCGCTCTTTGTGGTCTTCCCGCCAATTACGGGAGTTCCATGGTGCACCAGTGTGTTATGGGGCGAGAACATAAATTTCGCGCGTCCCACTTAAAAAAATTAAAATTAATTAATTAAATAAAAATTAATTAATCATTGTTTCCCCTGCGCCTCTACGCATTGAGTACTGCCTTGTGCATCGGGAGGCGCAAGGCTGAAGCCAGGCCACCCCACGCTGCCGGCACCGCCGCCGCCGTCGCCACCGTCGCCGCCCCTCTCCCCTCACCGCCCGCCCGCCCGTTGGCGGGCCCTGGAGGGGGGCCCGGAGGGGGCCCCGGGGGGGGGGCCCGTCCACTCGCCCGGGGTGACCTCGGAGTGCAGTCGGGGGAGGCGGGGCTGGCGGAGCAGAGGGCAAAAAGGCGGCTGCGGAGGAGGAGCTGGGAATGTGCATGGAGTAGACATGCGGGATATATACTCTCTGCGCTGGACTACAGAGCGCTGACCACGGAGAGCGGATCCAGCCCATGGACATTTGCCTTCAGCGAAGGGCATTTTGTGTGTGCATTTAGACCCCCTACTAGACAGATGTGTAAAAGGAGGAGCATTTTTACTAAGAGTGTAGTCTTGTTTGTAAAGTCTAGACATGTGTTAATTATTCATTTGTGCCTATTAGGCTTCAATACATTTTGCAATGTTTAAACTAATTTCACTTTCTTTACTGTATCAGTCATGCAGCCTCGCCTAGTTAGTGTGCTTTTCATTTAGTGTTATCGCAGCATTGCAAGAGTTTTGAGAAATTAATAAAGTTTTTTCTATTCTTTGACAGTTTCCTACTGGTAAAACGGAAATATTAATTTTAGAATATTAAAGAACACAAAAACCTCGTCCTAAATGGCAATTTTCTTTGAAAATTTTCGAGCAGTTCATAAGAAAATGGCGTTCAAGTGCTACTAAAAACGCGAAATTTGAAGCTCCTTTTCACAGAAAATTGTTGAGTTTTCAAGAAACTCAATTTGAAGCACTTGCACTCACAAATACAATAATGTTTACAACTTGCTGGTAAAGTGCATATTGAAGGTGTGAGAGATCTTTCAAACAAATTACATTTGTGTATTTTTTAAATACACATAAATGAACTTTACGTCATATTAAAGAGTGCAATTAGCACTATCCGTTCCAAAAGATTGAAAAAAATTGGTACAATTTATGAGAAAATGGCATTTGAGCGTTTCTGAAAATGCGGAATTTTGAGCTAGTTTTCACAGAAAACGGTTGAGTTTTCGAGAAACTCTATTTGACATTATTTAAAGCACATGTACCCATAAATATAGCAATGTGAACAAATCACCGCTAATATAAATATTAACGTGAGAGACAAGACAAAAAATTACATTTTTTTCAATTTTTGAAAAAACAAAATAGAACAATGTGGGGTTTATGTCATTTCATAGAGTACAATTAGCACTATCCCCACCAAAAGTTTAAAGAAAAAATTTGGAGCTATTTTTGAAAAAATCTTGGTTTTGTGTTTGGAACATATTGTGGTCGTCCCGTCGCACCTCTGTGTTTATTATAATTATTCCTGATTTACGTATTACATTTCTATCCAAGCTCTCTTTCTCATGTAAATCCGGTGATGGTCTGGTGATTTACATGAGATGAATAGCCCGTGGAATTCAACCATTGCCTGGAGGAGCAATTCTGCGGCGGACTGCTCTGATCAGTAGTTTTCCGAGTTTTCTTAAATCACTCATATCAATACCAGGCGAATGCGGGTGCGGTACTTGAACAAACTGTCTGCGGACCGCTCGATCGCGGATCGTTTTTTCCTTCATCATCCTTGTCTCCTCTCCCATTAAACCCGTATACACACTGCACTACCACAAACGTCGGAAGAACAGTCAGAAAATTCGAGCTTGTTCCGGATGGAGTTGTGCTCCGTTAGGGAAGATACCTGGAGACAGGATCCCTGCAAGTCGACGAGACCGAAATTCACGTTCCAGATGAAGAAGAAGAAGAAGAACTCCATCTTTAAGGATATACCATTCACTGCACTTAAGGGAATAATGACCTAAGTAGTTGAAGGACCCGGAATCAAAATTCACAAAACGGCTCCCTTTTAAGCACTTGCTGGTAATCACGAGTAACATTCGCTTTGAGCTATTTCGGCACACATGACAAATAATGACGACGTCACTACCCAGTCCAAAGGCTGGTGTTCATCGCGGGGCCGGCTGTCGACCACATGCGTTTGCGGTCTGGACAACCCGATTGGCAGCCGCGGCGCAGCTGAGGGAAGTCAACCAACGCGGACGAAGGTGCAGGTGAGCTCAGTCCAGCCCGAGCGGCCTCCGAGACGCAAGCCTCTGCAGCAGAAGCAAGGTACGGTGACAGTTATTTTGATGTTAATGTCGATAGTGAGTGAGAGTGTATTCGTTCCGGGCGCGTCTACAATTTCGATCACTACTCTCTGAATCTGAATCAGTGAAATCTCAATCAGTGAGAGCCGAAGTCACTGACATCTTCAGTCGAAATGTGTAGTTTCGCTGATTGTCAGCGTATATGCGAACCTTTTCATAATGACCGCCAGCATTTCACTGGTCGTCAGTAGTAAAAGAGCCGCGCTACCATCGCTCACTGATCGTTCAGTCGTCACGTTCAATTAGTTGTCACAGATTTCACTGATTCAAACAGTGACGTTTCACTGATTCAAAAAGTGGACCCGATTTTCACTGATTCGATCAGTTATATTCACTGATTGTCAGTGGCATCGTTATAACTGACACCATCAGTGAATAGTCACTGTCAATCAGTAGTTTTTCACTGATTCAGACTGAGAGAGTAGTCTCGTAAATGTAGGGCAAGTTCAATCGCTGGATGTGGTGGTGTTCCTCCCCCGCGGAACATGAAATTCGGCGCCTTTTTTTAGTGTTTGCTGAGTTTTTCCTGCTCCAGGCGTCTCCCCAACGGGGCATCGCCCCCGCCGGAATAAGCTCTAAGATTCCGACTTGCCTCCCGACAAGTGTGGGAGTGTAGTGCATGAAGTGTGAGTGTCTACGAGAAAAGGAGGGTCCCTGGCCTTCTTATAAGGTACAAATGTGGCATTTGCCTGGTATTCATCGGAAGTATAATGGAAAATCTTCGATCAGAGCAGCCAGCCGTGAGAACTCTTCTTTAGACAGTGTTTGAATTCGATCCAGCTATGTACAAGATGGTATCGAAAATCTCCCGCAGTCGGAACTTGGATTCTAGGACTTCCCAGTCAACAATGCTGCAGAGACAACCGCTGAACCATCGCAGCTAGTGCCAATAATGTTGCTTATAATTTTAAATGGGACATTTGAATCTTCGAATATATTGTATCTTTTTCAAGGTTCGAGTCATGCAAACTCGACTCTTCGCGGTGCTTTATAGTAAGAATCATTCAACATTTTTCGTGCACTCGCCTCTAACGTTGCATTTCATGGGCTGTATATTGCCGTAAAAATACTTTTTAAACACACACTATTAAAAGAGGTCCGTTGAGGGCAGGGATAGCGGGCTAAAAGTTCAATTTTTACTTTCTCGTATACGTACGTATATACGAAGTAATATTCGTGGTATAGAGAAAGTTATGTAATGCTGCGGAAAAATCGATTTCGAGATTTCAAGGGAAATACACGTTCTGAAGGTCCCCAGACACCAAAGAAGTGTTTTTTCACAACGCCCGTCTATCTGTCTGTCTGTCCGTCCGTTGTGAACATCACTAGCGCCTATACCATACGTAGGAGTTTTTCCAAAATGGATATTTCCCGATCGATCTGGTTCGACTTGAAGCGCTGTGATTTTTAAAAACATTCTTTAAAATTTGGGGGTTCTTTATATGGGGGATACTATAAGGTCATGTTGAACTTTTCGAAAATACGAGTAGTTTTCGTGTAATTTTGTGCGTTTACCTAATTTTTAGTTTAAACTTTCTCTACATATGTAATACAGAGCGGTAAAGAATATGGTGCTAATACCACTTTCTTCGTTTCCAGGGCCCGGCATAAAAAGGTTTTGTTTTTTCCAAAAAATGCAAATAAAATTTCAAAACTACAAAATTCAAAAGAGAGAGATATTTGCTTCACACAAAGTCATGTACATTTATTTTAAAAAACTAGTAGTTTCCCAAAATTTCTGCAACAAATTAATCAAATATGTATAGGTGTCCCACCAACTACGGGCCACGAAAAAAATTCTTCGAGAACAAAAATGGATACAAAAGAAATTAAAAATAATTTAAATTGAATTATAATTTACCACTGAAAATGGCATTATTAATGCTATTTTACTCTATTCTACAATTTGTATTCTCAATTATGATTTTTCTCCATTGATGTATTACTTTGAAGCAATCCATAAAGCTTAATTGAAATTTGCGCAACAATACAATGGAGAATATCAAGTTTGGTGATAATCGGCTGAACGGTTTATGCGCTAGCGTTGTGGACAGACGGATAGACAGACAGACGATTCGCCGTCAATTGATTTTTCGGTATCAAGGACGCACAAAACAAGGTTTCTGGTCACACCATGTTTTAGATAACTTTTTTCTATATTTATCAACTGAATTTATCCACTTCTTTGTTTCAAGGGTCCGGCAAAAATAGTTTTTGTGTCAAAAATTCGCCGTTTTCGAGCGCACCATTACAATACTTTCTCTTCTTACGTTAGTAAGTGCGAGAAAGAAATAAAGTGAAAAATTGTAAATGAATCCTCTATTGTGGCGTGTTGGCTTTTTCCCGAGAGTACTCGAGCATATTTTGCTATTGTTTTCATTGTAGTAAAATTACTTTACTAGAATAATCTTACGTTTGGTACATTTTCGATGTAATTGTTTTGTCAACCAATAATGAATCTCAGGATGTTTAACGATCGTTACTATTCGTTGATAACTGGGTTTAAAATTCCTAGGTTCTATACAGTATAGTTTTTTTGTCAAACCTGATGTAGTAAAACGATAACGCGGAAATGAGTTAGCAGATCCCCTACTCACTGAGTGACGTGATTTACTTTCTGCGTGATTATCTTATTTGCCTTGCTTGTCATTCCGTACATGTGACCATTTCCATACTATAATATTAGTATTTGCGTATGATGCATTAGTAGGAACATGGACTCTTTGCCCCCACTAGATCCGTCATCGTGATTCAACCAATTCAAGACGGAAATTAGATTTTATCGCTTTGTTATTGTCATGGCCCTTCAACCACAATGTGTCACTGTTTCTACTCGTCAGAGAGGAAGCGGAAGCGTGGTTTCTTGCTTATTATCTTGGAAACGCTGTGAATCCGGAAATATTTTACGCATAGGACAATATTTTTATTCATTGACAGTATGTACATGATATGAACGAATCGTAGTATTCGTGTCCATTTTGCGTATGCAGGGTCTTGGGAAGTCCGCTGCCGGAGTGGGAGGAGGCGAGGTCCCCTTCAAGAATTGAACTAGGGGGACGACGCCATCTAACGAACTAAAACATTTACAGAACTGGAGTTTACAAATTTCCTTAGCAAACCATCGAACTTGGTGAAAGGATTTTATGTGGAAAAGTGAAACCAAAGACTTAAATGATCACAGGTGTTGTCATTGCCAACAATGTTATTTATTTCAACAAGAGCAGCTTTCGATGGCTTAGCCATCATCATCGGTTTCTGCTGTCTGGAAGCCACAAAATTACTAACTGACGACATAAAACGATTAAACGACTAACAACTGCAGTCGTTTGGTGGCTTCCAGACAGCAGAAACTGATGATGATGGCTAAGCCATCGAAAGCTACTCTTGTTTAAATAAATAACATTGTTGGCAATGACAATACCTGTGATCATTTAATTTTAAATGCCAACGACATTTCACCACAAAACCAACAAGAAACCAAAGACACTAGTTTTTACTTCAACGCAACTATTTTTGTTGGCTCTGATTACGTATTGTACGACTCGTAGAAAAATTTAATTATCCTGCCAAAACAATTTTAAGATTGTGTAATGGAATTAGATATTAGGTGTTCGCATTTTGTATGGTCCCGTTGATTTTAAAACGCAGAGGTGCAAAAAAATTCCCTCGTTTTAATGCGTTCTCTAAGTTTTACAGCTTTCCTTTGTCATCATGACAGTAAAAACACGTCCTTTCAAGGGAAATCGAGAACGCACGATATAAAGGGAACGACATTTATCTTCTTATGCTCCTCTCATCATCGTTGCCTGGGACCGCCGTTTTATCTGCACAGTCCACCAACTACTCAGTTTTCTTATCCTTCCGCTTTCGCTGTGTCGTCCTTTTCAACCTGCAGCTCCTCTCTTCTTCGGGGTCTAGGTGGTGGAAATATCGCGTTCTTCGGAAGCAGTAGATGAGGCGGTTGTCGCTAGGTCGAATTCAACATTTTATGCAAAAAATTTGCATTTCAAAAATATTTTTCGCTTCAGAAGCATGTAAATTGTTGATTACAAAAGAAATTAATATATTTGTTTACAAAGAAAAACAAAGAAATAAAAAACAATTGAATTGTTAAGTTGGGTGCTTTTTTATTTGTGTTAATTTTTCTTTGTGAAGAAAGATATACATTTCTTTTGTAAATAAGAAACAATTTACATGTTTCTGAAGCCAAAATATGTTTCTGAAATACAAATTTTTGTATAGAACATATTTTTTCAATCCATTGCTTCTGTACTTATTGTAGTTGAGCCATTCGTAATCTCGAAGGACTTTATTAGACAAAATATACTTAAAATTGACTTAAGAGCTTATTTCACAGTTTCGCTGTTTCCTCCCTGGACACTTGTATATTAAATATATCAAGTTTCTAATTAAAATGCTATATTTAATGTCTTGCGTTCTGTGATTGAAATGTCAAAAATATTTTTTAAAAATTATTGGTTTCTCATTCCTTAAATTTAATCATAGTATCTGGTTCCCTTTCTCCAGTCCCTCCACTTCACATTCAAAAGCTTTGTGCCTCCATAAAAATAGTCTCTGGAGTTTCCACTGGGTGCCACGCTGGTGGGAGATATCCGGTTGGGGAAAATCCTCGCAAGCCGACGTAGATCGGTGCAGGATCTCGCCATGCAGCGGGGGAAGTTCATCACCTCCTCCGCGAAAAAAAACACACTACACTTACCGAACTAATGACCTTAGCAATTGAAGCGCCCGATATCATAATTCAATCAATCTCAGTTTTGGGGCCCATTTGAACCATCTGTTCCGAGGCTACCATGAACGTTCCCATGCCACCGCTTGTACAGCAATCTAAGGTTGAATGAGTGAATTGTTTTTGAAGATGATTCCTGCTTGCCATCTGATGTGTTCAATAAAATCAAAGATAGCACGCAAACTTAACAATGTTTTATTGAGTTCACCATAAAGATTGTTGAACACATTTACACCAAAAACTATAGGAGTTCCTCTTCTCCAGATGAAGTGTGCGTCAGGCACGACTCCTTGACTCGACACATGTCCAGCGCGTCTCCACGGCGCAGCTGCACCACGTGCGACTACTGGCACGTTTCCCCTCCGTGCGTAACTCACACGGCTGCTGGTCGCACGGCTTCCCTCGTGCGGTGTCGGCTGAGGGCTGGGCTCCCCGAACCTTTCTCACTGTCGGCAGGCTGGCGCCCGCGCCCTCTTAAGTAGGGGACGTACAGCCCAAGATAGCCTCGCCTCGAGGTGTATTACTGCGCGCGCGCCAGCTTCAAAATACCGACCTCAGCCCCAGCTCTGAATATCTTCTTGTTTCCAGTGTACACAGCGAAATGTCGGGCGTGACGCTGCACGGCGCGGCCGTGATGGGCGACGAGCGACTGGTGCGCGTGATGCTGAAGCAGGGGGAAGACGTGCACGAGCGCGACGCCTCCGAGCGCACGCCGCTGCACGCGGCCGCGTGCTACGGGCACGTTCACGCTGTGAAGGCGCTGTTGCAGGGTGGCGCAGACCCCGACGCCCAGGACGAGACAGGTAGTCAGCAATGAGCCCCTACAATGGAGTGCATGAAGACACGAATGATGGATAAATCTGTTAAGGCCGATAGACACGGTCCAGTTTTCGTGCAGACTCTTCATGCAGTCCAGACTTTACGCTTTCTGCATGAAAAAAGTATGAAAATGCTCATAATTTTTCGTGTAGAAAGCAGTTTGACTCCAGCGCCTCTAGCTGTAGAATCATTTACTAACGGTAATCGGCCATGTCAATGATGGGGTTAGGTGTGTGCAGGTGCGATTGTATGAAGTGATATATTGTGATAAATTTCCTTTTCCCCAATTTCTGCCTTGCTACATTCTTCTCTAAGCTCCAAATGATTAATTAATACCAGGCGCGGCTCGTCATTAAAGGCTGTAAGGCGGAGCCTCTCCTAGAAAAATCGCCCTCCAAAAGAAATTTAAAAATATGTTTAAACATGTATTTATTTATTAATAATGGATTTCTGAGTTGTATTATGTAACATCATATCAATATTTTTCTTTGTCGGTTCGTTAATGGCCGTCTGTAACGCATTTGAAGCTGTTGACAGGGAAGAGAGACGCGTTAGGCTCCCACTTCATTCTGCCATAAGGCCAGTGTAAAACGAGGAGGCAATGACGTCACGCATCACTGCACAGGCTTACTGGCGGACGAAAGGCTGCAGAGAGACAGCCTTCAAGGGTGGGGGTCTAGGGTCTGAAGAAGGGCGTGCTCACCAGATGGCATTACTATGCAGTTCAGCGGCTAGCATTGCGTTTCAACTAGTTTTCCCGATACGCGGTAGGAGCGCTACTCCCTTGAATCTGCATACGATTTATTAATAGAAATACAATACATGCAATGCAATGCACTCTAATGTAATGAAATGTAATGCAATGCATTTGCAGCCTTCCCTGTTTATAAAACCACGAGCCGCGACTGATTAATACTTTATAAACATAATACATAACCTAACGCACGCACAGAAATACAGCTACTGAAAATACTCGGACGGCGCAATTCAGTTATTACGCGGTAGACCACCTAGCAGCGTCTCGTGGCGATTCGTGTAGAAAACGTGCAGACCGTGTATGCGCGACTTTTGGCTTTTATACTTCTAGTTTGGGATCTTGAAGTTTCTGTACAGAAACTGTATGAGAATCTGCACGAAAACTGTACCGTGTATATCGGGCTTTAATGAATGCTAGAAAGAACTCTGCATACAATCTGCACTTTGTAAAGGTTTGTTTCAAATGGCTAATGAGTTTGTGGAGGACCCAACATGGAATGTGTCTGACAACACGTGCTACATTGTGAGGTACACAAAAAATGTAATAGAGCGTCCAAAAATGCCTCAATGGGTGGTTATGGCATAAGAAAGATAATATGTGACCTGAACGGGACAGAAAAATGTGGTTTCAATGGTCTAAAATGAATTTTTTTTACTTGTATCTCACGTCATTATTATTTACATTAGCGGCGATTTGTTTACATTTTTATATTTATGAGTAATGTCAGACAAAGTGTTTCGAGAACTCAGCCATTTTCTGTGAAAACTAGCTCAATATTCCGCATTTTCAGAAACGCTCAAACGCTATTTTTCCATAAATGGCTCCAAATCGTTTCTTCAAACATTTCGACCGGACAATGCTAATTGGACACTTTAATATGACGTAAAGTTAATTTTGTTTTTTTTTTCATTTTTTTTTCAAAAATTACACATATGTAATTATAACGACCCTTCTCGGGGGGGGGCGAGTGGCGAGGCGTTCCCACGAGGTGGGAGGGCCGAGCGCCCCGGAGAGGGGAGCCCGCATGTGGTTGACATTTGGCAGGCTGCGTTCCGGGGTCAGTCGAAGGGGCGGTTTCCTGGAATGTCATTTTTTTGGGAAGCGAGCGGAGGGGGAGAGCTGGTAGAAGTGAGGAGTGTCGAGGAGGGTAGTCTTAGAAAAGAAATGTAACAGGAAGGTTGCGACGTTTGGACGCTTCCTCTCCGATTTAGGGAAATTTATACTTAATAAATTAATTAGTAAAATAATCTGTGTTTGCTTCATGAAGAGCAGGAGAAACCCTAACAGGAGAGAAAGAAAACTGGTGGCAGCGATGGTGATGTCGGAAGTAAACAGTTAATTGAAGATTGAAGTATTGCCAGTGTGTGCAACGTATGGGAACTGTATTTATGTGTGTGTAAGATACGCACTAGTACGCAACGCCGCAACTTTATGTGAAACGTATGTACGTGAATCACGGGAAATGTTTCGTGAGAATTTGTGAAAAGTTGAACTGGAAATCGGTGACAGGATAACCAATCCTATGAACTGTCGTGAGCGAACTGTTTAAGCGGGATGTCCAGGTATCCATCACGTGGTGTTGTGTGACCGGAGCAGTGACGAGTTCTGTTACGGAGATATCAAGCGAAGGCTTGTAGAGTGGCAGAATCTGTCGGAGGCGACCGGGAAGCGACCGGAGAACGTGAAATGATGGTTATCGAGCTGTGGACCCTTAAATGATTCGCAGTTGCCGTGTGACGGGAGCAGTGGCTAAATTCTGCAGCGGAAATATCAAGCAGATGTCTTGCAGAGTTGCAGAATCTACCGGAGGCTGCTTGGAGGTGACTAGAAATACGAAACGACTGTGAACGAACTGTGAACTCTTACGGACTTGCAGTGCCTTGTGACGGGAGCAGTGGCGAATTTCTGTGACGGAGACATCAAGCAGAGGGCTTGGGGAGTTGCGGAATCTGCCGGAAGCTACCTGGAGGTTACTGGAGAACGAGATCGATGGTGAACGAACTCTGTGAACTTGACTGTTGGAACAAGAATATTTACTAAAGTATTTTGTTGTGTGACGCCAGAATTTAGCTGTATCTGGTGATAAAGTGCTGATAAATCAGGTGAGCTTACTTCCCTTGTTTGCATGCAAATTGTGTGTAGCTTACTATTCAGCTGGTTATTGCTATTGTATTGCATTGTTACTTGTAAAACAAAATGTCGGGATTATCGAAAGATGTTTTGTTAGAGCTCGCGGAAGCACTAGGAATTGAGTCGCCTCTGAATATGACCTTAAGACGTCTTGAAATTGCAATTAAGAGTCATTCGGATTTCGATGAGGAATGGTTTCAAGGGAGTCTAGAGAGAATAGAATTAGCTAGAGTAGCAAAAGAAAAAGAAAGGGAGAAAGAGTTAGAATTAGCTAAATTAGAAAAAGAAAGGGAAAAAGAGTTAGAATTAGCTAAATTAGAAAAAGAAAGGGAAAAAGAGTTAGAATTAGCTAGGATTGAGGCTGAAGTGAGAATCAGAGAAGTTGAAACGGCTTCTAGAGATAGGTCGGTTGCAGATGACAGTCATGTTACTGGACAGAATAATAGATTTCACGAAAGTAGGCAATCCTTGTTAAAACAAATGGGTAAATTTCAACCGGATGTGGAAGAAATTTATCTTTTCATCCAAAGATTTGAGCAGAATGCGAGAGCTGATAACCTTGATATAGGAAGATGGGCTCATTTCGTAACGTGTTTGATGCCTCCTTCCGTGGCTGAATATGTTACTCGCGAAAATATGGATGGAGTTGCATCGTACGAACAGATTAAAGAGTGGCTAATTAATAAGTATCAAGTGACGCCGGAAAAATTACGCCAACAATTTTTCGAAATCAAGAAAACCCCGAACCAAACTTGGAAGGATATTTCTTATGAGCTCTACACGAAATTATCAGGTTGGGTTAAGGGTATGCAGGTAGAGACATTAGATGAATTGTTATCATTACTCGTGTCGGACAGAATGAAACGGTTAGTTCCATACCAGGTAAGAGAGCAGCTTTTGATGCAGTGGCCCAAATTTAAAAACCATAAAGAGTTTGCTGATATTTTGCAACAATTTGATGATGCCAGGTCAGGTAGTGGGTTCAAAACTAGCGATCAGCTCATAACGGAAAATAGAACAAAAAGAGGGCAAGCGAGTAATATTAACAAATGGTCGAAGGGCGGAACAAATAATTCTGAAAAGGGTAAATTTGAAATAAAAGAAAATAGAGGTTCTCGGGAAATAAAATCATCGCCTACACAGATTAATAAAATTGTTCCTCTTCCTGCTGATGCCGAGAAAAGAAGGGCATTTACCTGTTATTATTGTGGATCAGTAGGGCATATTAAAAGGCACTGTCCTAAATACAAAAGTGAAGTAGATTCTGGAAAATATGAAAGGGTTCAGGAAGTAGAGGTGCAACCTGTCTTAGAAGTGAACAAGGTAGGACTAGAAATTCAAAATCCAGGACTAGGGAAAAGAAATTGTCAATTTGATATGAATGATAGGTACAGCAACAACTTAATTAACGGTTATTCTATTAAGGTTCTCCGCGATAGTGGGGCTAGTATTGACGTGATTTCCAGGAAGTATGTAGATAGAAGTCACTTCACGGGGGAGTATGTTTGGGTTAAAAACCCTCTAGCAGAGGAACCGGTTTTCTTAACTGTGGCAGAAGTTGAAATTGTCGGATCATTTGGAAAAATTTTCGGCAGAGCTGTAGTGGTTCCTGATAGCCATGAAGTTAATAAATATTTGCTTGGGAATGAAACAGCTAGGAAAATCGATGAATTAAATGACAAAAGACTTATTGAAGGAAATGTTTTCACTTCTGAAAATAAAGATGAAATTGAACATGTAGTGAATGAGGTTAAAACGAGGGCGGCTAGATTAAAAGAGGAGAGAGAAAAAGAGCGAGAGCAAGAATTGTTAATTGTGGAGCAGCATGAAAGAGAGCTGGATTCTCAGGAACAGGAAGACAGTGATAGGGAATTCGGGAATTCTGAAAATGAATCAGATGAGGTAGGAGAACAACCATTGCATTGTAAAATAGCATGTTTTACTAAAGAGAAATTCATTGAGGCTCAGGAAGGAGATATTAAATTGAAAGAACAAATAGATAAAATACACAACGGGGAACGTGATGATAGATTTATAATCAGGCAAGGTGTTCTGTTATATAAGGCACCTAACAATGATTCGGACGGGTTAATAGTTGTGCCAGAGAGCTTGCGAAATGATCTATTGTCTTTTATTCATGATCATGGAGTGGCGCATTTGGGAATTTATAAGACACGGAAAGCTTTGGAAAAGTATTTCTATTGGCCCAATTTCAAAAATGATGTAACGAAATTTGTGCGATCTTGTGATCGATGTCAACGAGTGAGTTATGGGACAGACAAGGGAAAAGCACCGCTAGTTCTCGTTCCCACTGTAACGGATGTTTTCGAGAAGGTGTGCATAGACACTGTAGGACCGTTTCCAGTCACTACAAATGATAATAGATATATTCTGACTCTGATTTGCGAAATGTCTAAGTATCCAGAGGCTGTTCCATTAAAAGACATACAGTCAGAAACTATTGTACATGCTTTATTAGAAATATTCTCCAGAATCGGATTTCCGAAAGTGGTGCAATCGGATCAAGGCAGGTCATTTGTTAGCAATTTAACAAGTGAGTTTTTGGAAGAAATGGGAATTCGAGTACTGCATAGTTCAGTTTATCACCCCCAAACAAATTCAGTAGAGCGCTGGCATAGAAGCTTAAAGAAGGTGTTACGAACCGTGTGTCACGAACAACAAGAGAGTTGGGATCGCTTCTTACTGGGTGTCCTACTAGCATTTCGAACAGCTGTTCATGAAACTACGGGATTTTCTCCATCCGAACTAGTTTACGGTCGGGAAATTCGAACTCCTCTGACATTATTGAAGGAACAATGGCTAGGACAGAAAATGACAGATTCATCAGAAACACCTGTAACTGAATATGTATTTAATATAATAAATCGGTTGCGTAGATGCAGAGATCTGGCGATCGAAAATACCGAGAAAGCTAAAATTAAAGGTAAACGGTATTATGACAAAAACGTTAGAGTCCGAAATTACAAACCGGGAGATAAGGTACTTATTCTGTCAGTATTGGGAGGAAGTAAATTAGGAGTAAAATGGAAGGGGCCAGGTGAAATTATAGAACAAATCTCACCAACCAATTATTGGGTTAAATTCCATGACACTAATAAACAACAAGTGTATCATCATAATTTGTTAAAACCTTACTGCGAAAGAATAGAAGGTGTGAACAATGTAGATTTATTAAACAGTGCTAATGAAGAACATCCAGTTATCTATCTTAGTAGGAAATTTAGAGGAGCGGAATCTCATTATTCTGTGATTGAAAAAGAATGTTATGCTTTAGTCTGGGGAATCAAAAAGTTAAGGTACTATTTAGATAATTGCAAACCATTCACCATTGTTACTGACAATAATCCTCTTAGCTATCTTCATTCCAAATCACCTACAAATTCGCGAATCATGAGATGGATATTGTTCCTTCAACAGTTCAATTTCAAAATAAAACATCGGAAAGGGAAGGACAATGTAAATGCTGATGCTCTCAGCAGAATGTATCAGAAATCAGCTGATTAGTGGTGTACATACGTGTGCAAACAAGTATCCTGGAAGTGAGACTCTAGGTCACTAACGTACATTGAGATAATTCCTATATGGTTCATGAAAATGAAGCTTACGATTGAAAGTTGTGGATGTGTGTACTCAATGTAAATTAAGAATTCTTATATGTCATGAGTATTTCTATTTTTCAGTAATTCAAGTGTTCTGTGTAAATTAAGAATTCTTATGTTATGCGTATTTCTATTTTTCAGTAATTCAAGTGTTCTGTGTAAATTAAGAATTATTATATGTTATGTAAATTTCTATTTTCATCAATTCAATGTTCTGTGTAAATTAAGTGTTCTTGTATGTTATGGGTAGTGTTCGTTACTTAATGTGCTTAGCGAACTGCCAGGCCCATCTTACGAACCGAGGAGGGGAGGGTTTTATAACGACCCTTCTCGGGGGGGGGCGAGTGGCGAGGCGTTCCCACGAGGTGGGAGGGCCGAGCGCCCCGGAGAGGGGAGCCCGCATGTGGTTGACATTTGGCAGGCTGCGTTCCGGGGTCAGTCGAAGGGGCGGTTTCCTGGAATGTCATTTTTTTTGGAAGCGAGCGGAGGGGGAGAGCTGGTAGAAGTGAGGAGTGTCGAGGAGGGTAGTCTTAGAAAAGAAATGTAACAGGAAGGTTGCGACGTTTGGACGCTTCCTCTCCGATTTAGGGAAATTTATACTTAATAAATTAATTAGTAAAATAATCTGTGTTTGCTTCATGAAGAGCAGGAGAAACCCTAACAG
>JAHLJT010009419.1:71713198-71760595 GCA_031308135.1 Acheta domesticus | reverse complement strand
CGGGAAATATAAATTCTGAAGAAAATGACTGACTGAATAGTTTAGTCGCTAGCGTTGTTCACAGATGGACAGACGTTTTGCTTCCAATCGGTTTTTCGGTATCAAGGACCGACAAAACAGGGATTTTGGCTGCACTACGTGTTAGGGGAGTTTTTTCTTTATCAACTGAATTTATCCACTTTTTCGTTATTAGGGTCCGGCACAATTTTTTGAATTTTTTGAATTTTTTTCAGCCGGAAATCTGCCTTTTTTCGCGCAGCATAACGTAACTTTTCCTACACTACGTATATAATCCGTTTATTCGTACGTATACGGGAAATACGTACGTATACTTTGTGTGTCGATAGATGGTAGCTGGCTAGCGTATGTGACAACACTGAAAAGCTAGCCCAGACCATAAAATAGAAAACAAAGTAGTTCTAGAAAATCTGTGCCATTGTGTAGCACTACTATTTATTTATTTTTATTCTTTCGTGTTTTATTTCTCTTTGTTTCCTAGTTTTCTTTATCTTTCCTTTAATGCCTTATTTATTCATCTCTTTTCTCTTTCTTCTTTCACTCCTCGACTTTCATCTTCTCTTCGGGATTCCATGAAATATAAATGCGTCACAGCACTTTAACTCGTCGGGTCGCACTACGAAACGTGAGTAAAACCCAAGCGTCTCAATAATTGACCGACGATAGTTCTCAGCTAACTTTTTAACCGACATTTTAAACATTTTTGGGCTAATGTGGAATTTCGTGAATACTGATGCACGTGCTTAGTGTTTATCCAGCGGTGCCCCTAAGGTCGTGCATTCATCCGCGCATGAGTCCCAGGCTTGTAGCTCGTAAGTTGAAAACACGGCGTATGGCGGCGGCGGCGGCGGCGGCGGCGGCGGCGGCGGCGGCGGCGGCGGCGGCGGCGGCGGCGGTGGCGGCGGTGGTGGCGGCGGCGGCGGCGGCGGCGGCGGCGGCGGCGGCGGCGGCGGCGGCGGCGGCGGCGGCGGCGGCGGCGGCGGCGGCGGCGGCGGCGGCGGCGGCGGCGGCGGCGGCGGCGGCGGCGCGGCGGCGGCGGTTGGCGCCGCACGATGGGCGCAGCGCCGGCGGCGTCGGCCCCGCCGCGGCGCCCATCCATCACCGCCCGCGGCGATCACCAATCGATCCCCCTGGGCGCGGAAAAACGCCTCCGCCCGCCCGCGTCGCCCTGACAAACGCGCCCGCCCGCCCGCCCCCCGCAGCCGACAAATGGCTCCGGCGCACCGCTGCCACCACCACCACCGCCATAATCTGCCACTGTCTCTTTCAGCGGAAGCAACCCCACGCTTCCATCGGGAACACTTCTCGGTCATGGTGTACTTGTTGCTGGGATACCCAATACCCATAAAAGACAAAAATGCGAATAAATGTAAATAATTCATATTGACATCGTATATTAGGATAAAATTACTTCATCGCTGTAGGCACCATCATAAATTGCCTTTGCCACAACCAGTCTTGCTACTCTTGCCTCTCACTGATGCAGCAGTCTCTTCTACAGTCTCCTCTCGTTCAGAATTCACGGCATAATTTTTGTGCAATGTCTCTTATCATGCATCGCCCTGTGTACCCGAAGCTCATCAAATGGACCCCACGATCAAACCAGGATTATCGTCCGAAATCGACTTCGAATAAGGGTCTCCTAGTCGAATAGAGGTCTCGTAAAACCAATGCGAGATTGTAGAAATGCGTACAAAAGTGTGTATTATACTTATTTGATGAATATTATGAATAAATGTGTTATTTTCATTTGTAAATTATTAAGTAAGTTATTTAATTTATTAACTTAATAAATTAATTAATTATTTAATTATTTAACTTACTTAATAAATTATTAAGTAAGTAATTTATTAAGTAAGTAAATTATTAAATATGTTTCTATGCATATTCCTTCATTTTTCAAAAAATAATTTTTTCTGTGCATCTTATTGTTAAATTTGCTGGCAGCAGTTTTGCTGTTGTTTGTAATAGTGGTACTGTACAGGGCTATAATAAAGAGCCATTTCACCGACTCCGGCCATGTAAGTTACAAAGTTACAAAGGCGATTGGATAAGCTAAAACCTATTTTGAGAAGATTTTTCTTGAATAAAAAGTGGAATTTCTAGTTTTTCCTTTACATAGTGTTATCATTCCTTTTTACAAAGTTTTGACAAATTTGGAAGATTTTAACCCAGGAAAGTAATTTCAGTTTTAAATACTGAAATGACTGCTTCTGGATATTATCTTGAAAATGAGAATGAGGTGTGCAAAACATAAAATAAATGAGATTAGCGTGTTGCTACTTTGTTGGTCTCCGACGCTTGTCTGAGATTACCTGACTCACTGGAGCCTGCCCAATAACGTTTCCTCATGCGTCGGAAAACAGCGATTTTTCGACTGAAAATCTCTTATTGCCGGGCTCTGGTAACAAAAAAATGGGTAAATTTTGTTCATGTATGTAGTACATTACTTCCTTTAACACGTTGTGTAGTCAGAATCGATGTTTTGTGGGATACTGAAAACTCGATCGACGGCAAAAACTGTCTGTGGTCACAGCTAGCGCCTAAAGTGTTCAGCTGATTTTCTCCACAATTTATATTCCCCGATTGATTTTAAGGAACTCGATGCCCAGCCTGTTTGAAACAAACTAATTTTTGGAGCTACCTCAATTACATTTTCAACATTAAGCCTCAATTACATTTTCAACATTTTCTCAAAAATGTCTTCTAATTTTTTGGTTAAATAAGTGATGCTTCAAGTAATGGCGCAAGTCTCAATTTTGTTGGACTTCATGAAATTTCGAAAATGGCCGAAGTTAGAAATAATGTGAGAAAGTATGCACTGTTATAGCATAACTAGTTCTTAAAAGTTAAGACTCTCGGAGCGAACTCGGAGCGAACCGCTCGCGAGCAAGTCGCATTACATGACCATGGACATCCTACTCATGGCCGTTTCTACGTCCTGTCAATTTCCCATTGGAAATGTGGAAAAGCTTAGGATACAGGATGAAGAGAGGTAGTGTAGCCCAGTGCGATTTTTGCGTAATGCTTGCAAATTTTGTACGATAAACATTTTGACACATTTGTGGGAAATATGAAATATCTGAAATACATGATAAAACCTTGACTGTAGAGAGCCCGAATATCAGCACGGTCAATATCAACCGGGCGCGGCTAATTATGCGTCCTGCCACCCCACACTTGGCTCAAACGCTACCTCAATAACAGTGGCAGCAGTGCAGTAAACGTGCCAGTTGAGGTTGCCAGCAACTGGCAAGTGGAGACTGGCAACGTGTAACCGCCTTCTTGCAAGTGACTGGCAATACCCATGCGCTAGTCACTGAGGATGCCAGCTGAACAAGAATATTTAGTTTACTGGCATGCTCACGCTCTCCCCCACCACCACGGTGTCCGCCAAGGCGATCCCCCGGCTCCCAACACGGGTGCACACTACTTTATACTTGCACGGTGATCAACATAAGCTTATTATTATTATTATTTATAAAAATGATTGGGAAGCAGAAGACTTCTTGAATAATAGAAGAACAAACTGTCAAGTTTGACTGGTTATATACAGTATCGAACCATTTGTGGGATATTTTTTACCAGTAGCGCAAGGCCAAAAATGTTGCATTTCTGGCAATTACCAATAAAATGGGGGTAGATAACTTGTAGAAGGCAGATTAAGTGAATAGGATAAATTGTTTACAGAACATTTGCTTTGCACACTGTTGTTTGACCACCGAATACTATCAGCAGCACGTCGCAAAGAGCAGATGTAAGCTAAGAGCAGTGAGAACTAGTGGTGCTACAGAATGGCATAGACTTTCCCGTATTAGTTTTCTATTTCCTTGGGTCTTTGCTAGCTATTCGGAATTGCCACTAACTCATTCTTGCCAGCTGTCATCTATCACCGCAAAAGTACATTTTTTGTCATTTTCTTAATTTTTCGGTTTCCTATTGGTAGAATGAAAACATTAATTTTAGAATATTAAAGAACACACAAACCTAGTCATAAATGGCAATTTTCTTTTAAAAATTATGTGCCGTTTAAGAGAAAATGGCGTTTTAGCGCTACTAAAAATGCGAAATTTGAAGCTCATTTTCACAGAAAATGTTTTCTTCAAATAAAGTTATTTATTTATTTGAAGTTATTTGAAGCACTTAAACTCACAAATATAATAATGTTTACAAATTGCTGGTAATGTGCATATTATAGATGTGAGAGATCTTAAAAAGAAATACAATTATGTAATTTTTGAAAAAACAAAAAAATAACTCAAAATAAACTTTATACTAAAGAGTGTAATTATCACTATCCGTTACAAAAGTTTGATGAAAAAATTTGCAGCCATATATGAGAAAATGGCGTTCGAGCGTATCTGAAAATGCGAAATTTTGAGCTACATTTCACAGAAAACGGTTGTGTTTTCGAAAAACTTTACTTGACATTATTTAAAGCACACGTACTCGTAAATATAATGTGAAAAACTCGACGTTAAAGTAAATATCGACGTGAGAAACATGTGAAAAAATTTACATTTTTTAATTTTTGGAAAAAAACAACAACGTATAGATCAATATGGCTCTTATGTCATCTGATAGAGTACATTTACCACTATCCCTACCAAAAGTTTAAAGAAAAAAATTGGAGCCTTTTTTGGGAAAATTTTCAAAAAACCCCGGGGGACTTTATATAAAGTACCCCCAAATTTTAAAGAATCTTTTTCAAAATCTCAAAGCTTTGACTAGAACCAAATCGACCGAGGAAATATCCATTTTGAAAGAAATCGTACGTATTGTTTAGGCGCTAACAGTGTTCACAGACGACGGACGGACAGACGGACAGACGGACGGACGGACGGACGTTTTCCTTTCAATTCGTTTTTCGGTATCAAGGACCTAGAAAATAGGGTTTTTGGCTACAGCACGTGTTAGGGGATTTTTTTTCTTAATTTAGCAACTGGTTTTATCCACTTATTCGTTTTCACGGCCCGGCAATTAATTTTTTTCCGCCGAAAATTAGCCATTTTTTCGCGCAGCATTACATAACTTTCCCTATACTAAGTATATCACTCCGTGTATACGTACGTATACGGGAAAGTAAAAAATCTCTTCTTGCATGCCATTACTATACTTCAGTTTTTCTTTCTTTCTTGGCGCGTGGGGTGTGTCATCAAAATGGAATATCTCACGGTATTTCGCGTCGTTCTCGGTTGTGCAGCTAGGGGTCGCTTCATTGCCCGTTCTGCTCGATACAGTCGCGATCAAGCGAATCCTTGCGGCACAACCGAGAACGACGCGAAATACCGTGAGATATTCTATTTTGATGACATACCCCCACGCGACAAGAAAGAAAAACCGAAGTATAGCACTGTGTAAACAACTATTCCCAGTCGCACAGAGCCCTAGCGCTGTCCAGGTGCTGGCAAACCCGTAACTGGCACACCAGTATTGAGAGCGTGTAAATCAGCCTTTAATTCCCGCCAAAGGTGCGACGATAGAACGCGCCACTGTAAGCGACGCCACTAGTTTGTATGAAGTTGAAATGTCCTTGCAAACGGCCGCTTCAACCCAATACTTGGACGTTGCTTGAGGCAAGATGGCGCGTGGCTGCACCGGGGTCCACAGTCCTCAGCGTTGCTGTTTTATGTGAGTGGTATCTTTTCTAATTCAAGCGCAGTGACCATTTAAAAGTCGGCAATGCGGCTCAGACGCACTACATAATTCAGGTTAGGGCACGGATAGGTACATTACTTTAAATATATTCCAACCTTACTGTTTACTTGCGAAAGTTGATTCCTTCAGACTTGAAGGGGAGTCTGACGGTGCTATTTAGCCTGTGTTAAATTGACTATATTTCTGACCCCTAATCTCAAAAAATACTTTATTTAGATCTTCGAACATTGTATATTCTACAATTCTACGTATTCTACAACTATTCATTATACTTAAGCAGAATTAATTGATGACACCGATTTAAAGAATTTAAAAAAATATTGAAAATAATTTTATAAATTACTCATATTAATCCACAATTCGAACAATTTTGCATTTTATCTCATTATTTTGGTTGAGTAGCTCAGTCATATTTACCTAAAGTTATCCTGAAAATCATCTATCCCAAAATTGCTTCTGAGAAAATGAATCAAATCTTTTTTCTAACAATCAAGGCATACTTCTCAAGAAAACCATACTTCTAACCTCACGAACACAGAGAACAGATGTAAACAATCAATGTTTGTGTACAAAACTACATGATTAAATAAGTTATAATTGTGAAAGTTTCGCCAATGTCTAGAAAAAACCTCTTCTAAGAGTTTACATCAGTCACTGTCATCTAGTTAATTAGGTTGTCCAAAACAACAAAAGTCGAGGGTCATAAGGCACACTCGGACCTACTGAGAAGAGAGATTTAGGAATTTATGAACCTCTGCGAGGGGCCTTCCAGGCCTAGCAGGCTGCCAGGGTTCGATTTTGCGATATATGAACGGCCCCCAGCGCTAGCTGGCCCCCAGCAAGCTCCCAGCAGCGGCAAGCTGGTGCTGTCAGGGGTCCTCCAGCGTGTACCAATTTGTATTTACTCCCTCCGTGTGTTGTTGTGTTCTACTATTTGAATTTTACCGACTTTACATGAATGTTGGACCCTCTTCTTGATTTACGGCAACCTAACATACATTTTAGACTTGTCAGTCGGAGAATTTTAGCTTTCTCTTTTGGACCATTCTTTTTATATACGGCAACATAACCTGCGAGATTGACATGACGTCTGATTACGACCGTGCTAACATGCATCTGCTCCTGCTGAATCATGCTGCCCTCGTGCTGTTCTTTTTCATTTTGCATTTTCATGAAATGCATCTATTCTTGCTGCTGAATCACTTCTTCGAGTTTTTTCAGTCTCTTACCAATTCACGAATCAAAATCTGTAGTCCTTTGTCGCTTTGCATTAGTGGTAGAATTCATTACTAAAAAGGAAATAAAATGAGATTTCAAACAATCGTAATAATTTGTGCAACTTACATTGTTGTAGCATTTGGTGGAAATTCTATTATTTTATTAAGCGAGCTGTTCACAATTTTAATGACCATTTATCGCACTCTACACGCCAATGTTTTTTTTTCCGCCAGGCATCTTCCTCTTCTGCTCTTCATTGCCGAATCGATGACGGGACTTCCAAGATTTACTTGGCCTTTCTCGTTTTCTTCTTTCGAAAGGGATCCACTCAGTGACAAATTTTGGTATTCTGTCAGTATGCATTCTCATTAGATGGCCATACCATTGGAGTTGTTTGGATTCTACATTTTCGATCACTTGTCTCTCTATCTGCATTGTCTGACTAATTCCTTCGTTTGGTATTCTATCATACAGGGTATACTGACAACATCGTCTTCAAAAATTCATTTCCACAGCCTTTAACCGAGAGTTTATTGCATCCTTTTTAACCCAAATTTCTGATCCATAAGTAACACAACTCTCCACCATTGTCTTGTATATTTGTCTTTTGATTTGTTTTCTAATATTCTTGTTCCATAAAATATAATGAAGTGGTTATTAAATTATGAATTATGACGAATTATGTTCTTATCCATATAATTATAGTGACTTTTGATGTTTGGTCATCTGGGTCACTTATTAAATCACGAACTTAAATACCAAAAATTAAGTTGTAATAAAGCTCCCGACTGAATCTCCATGTCCAGCTGGTCAAACAACAAGTCACTGTAAAATTAGAGTACCATTTTCTTTGAGATGTTTAGTAACAAAATTACTGTAAAGAACACACTGAACAAAAGCTTTCAATTCATGACTCGTTAATTCAACATTGTTACAAATTATAATTAAACGGGATTGACTCTATGACCATCAAGGTAATTACTTTCTGTGTCTTAATACATTTTTTATAAAAAAAATACATTGACTTATTCTGAACACATGGAAAGTGTTCAGTTTTGTTTCGGATGTGATTAATTAGAAGTTTTTTTTGTTTTCCTCTGCTCACATTGGGTTAAATACAAATAGCTTCTTAGAAAGAACAGAGTACTTCCAAAAATCTTTAATTTTTTACTAACTCATTTTTTCTTTAATTTAAGATCTCATCTTTGTGTAAAATTGATAATAAAATAAAATTACAAACTTTATTTTAAGAGCATCTAGCATTTTATGATGAATCACAAATATTATTGTTTTGAAAACGTTTTTACCGAGTCAATTTGAATAACATTTAAAAATTCAAATAGTGAAAATGCATCAAGATGTAAGAGTAATAACAATTTAACTAAACGTGAAAGAACATGAATTTCTGAATGTTATTTTATGCAGAAATTATTGCAGTCTGTCAATAGGGACACAATGTTTTAGAACTTTTATTTAAAATATCACTAGAAGTGAAAAAAACTGTACTTTCTTAAACTTTTCATCGAAGCTTAAAACAAAAATTCAACGTACCATTTGCAAGATATTCAATTTCATATCCTTCTTGTCCTGGTGATGCTGTTGTGTCATTGACTGCAGCAAGCCCAATGCAACACCAGGAGCAGTCATAACAAAACCACTACTGATACTACTGCTATTTTCAGTAGTAACTGTAGCAATAATGTTGTCACTAGCTACACTGCTGTTACTAGTAGCATCGACTGCTGCATCAATTTCTCCAGATGGGCGTGCAGAAGACGCAAAGATTCTACAGTGAACAGAATTTAAGTTATTTTGAACATCTTCTGCTATATATTGGGTAGTCGCCAGCACATCTGCCCGCACCTAAAAAGTAAAAGAATGAGGTAGGGATTTGGGAGCAAAATATGTGCAGTTCACAGATCATACTTCTCGTGTTTTTTAAACGTTTTTAATGAAATGAAATGAAATCAAATCACCTTGGTGTCACATATGGACGGTCCACCTTCAGTTTCCATTCTGTATCTTTTCTCTGCTGTTATAGCCGTTTTGGAATTACTTTTTAATTTTTCCCAACATCTGAAAAACAAATACATGTCGTTTTTAACCATCTACAAGTTTGTAATCAGCCTTGGGACGATAGACACATTCAATACATGGTAGCTACAATAAACTTGCGAGCATAAACGCGTACAGCTCCTTTAAAATATGAATGAAATTTCAGTGGAAATATTACACTCGATTATTTTATGCACATGCATGTACCATTTTCAAATTAAACAAAAATATTCGGCGCTTGGGGATCAAACACCCTCATGGGTGTAAAAATTAAGAGAAATGTTCTCCCATGCCGAAACCTTTGCCGCATTTGTGCTTGCATCAGTGTTTGTATTCTTTACCGTTCTTCATCTTTCTAACGTCCTTCGCAAGGACGGTGACTTCTCAGTTTCGGTCACGGCGGACCGGTTCTTCAGTTTTCAGTCAGGGCGGACTCATCTTCGACATTTTCCAATTCACGAACACTCACGAAACACTGGATAAATTTGCCAACTGGCACAGTGCTGATACTTTTATGCAATGCTCGACCACGCCGAAAATCGCGGGACATGAAAACAAGAGGAAACAGTTGAATTCTTATACCAACTTTCACAAGGTGAAACTATTTATGAACCAAATTAATTTCCTAGATAATGATGTATTGCATGTATGTAATGATGTAATGCATGATATACTTTCATAAAGTCACAAATTTATAAAAGAGCATGTACGTCGAAACAAACAATTCAGTTACTTTATATTAATAATATTTGGACTGTAAATAATGGCTAACAGTTAAATAACGCCGCGGTTAGGTTTAGGGAGCTTTTATTAGTAGATGAGTACTAAACTAGTGGTGCTATAGAATGGTATAGACTTTCTTGTAGAAAGCTTTTCTAATTTCTTTGGTGTGGACTGGCTTTACGATCTTGCCCCATCCTCTAGCCAGCTGCCTTCTACAGCCGCCTAAAGTACATTTTGTTAAACATTTTCTCAACTCATCCGGCAAATTATGAACCAGAATTCGATAGTCACTTCTAAGACTTGTCGTGTATTACGGAAAATTTACCTCTTTCTTTCTGTGAAGATCGTGTCTACCCTTTCCTCGGTCTCAGAACGCCCTTCTCTACAGCTATCGGGTCGATGTGCGTTCCGTGCGGAGTGCCCCAAGATCCAGAGATCGGAACACGCCAGAGGCAGTGCTGCCTCGCCACGGAATACGAGCGTTCCGGCGTCGCCGGCGTCGCGACGCGTCCCCACGGAGCCGACGCCCGTCCTCCCCGCCCTATTTCGCCTCGTCCTACCACTCCCCGGTCCGACGTGGGCGTCGCACGGAAGAGGGTGCGGAGCGGGGTTAATCCGGCGCCGATAGATTCCTGGGCGGCGGTGGCCCCGCAGTTTAATCAAGCGCCGCCGCAGCCGACGTCAAAGACCTGCCTTTCTCCCTTTCTCCTCCCCTCACCGCGGCCGTCCCACCCCTGCCCCGCGCGCTCCTATATTGCTGCGCTGCCGGATGAGTTAAGGGGCGAGAAGTGTGAATGAAGGTTGGGAAGTCGATCGCACCTCAGCAGTCATTGCGCAGTCGTGGGCAAGGGGCGGGCCTGGACAAAGTGCAGGAGTGAGTGAGCAAGATGCGATAGTGGACAAGTGGAGGGCATGGACAAGGTTCCGGAACGGACAAGATGGACAATGTGCGTGCGTTGAAAATGGGTGAGAGTGGACAAGGGGAGTGGGGGAAACGTGGCGGGCATGGACAAGGCGCTGGCATGGATAAAGCGCGGGCGGGCGTGGCCAAAGCGTGGGCGTGGGTAAGGCGAGGGCAAGGGGCAAGAGCGCAGGGCAAGGGGCTAGCGGTGAGGGTGAAGACGTGAGCAAGAAGTGGACATAGGCAAGGCCGGGCGTGGACAAGATGGAGGCGTGGACAAGGCGGAGGCGTGGTGAATGGGAAGGCGTGGAGAATACGGAGGTGTTGATAATGCGGAGGCGAGGACAAGGCGGAGGTGTGGAAAAGACGGAGGCGTGGACAAAGCGAGAGCGTGGGCAAGGGGCGGGCAGGGACAAGGCTGAGGCTTGGTCAAGGCGGAACAATGGATAAAGTGAAGACGTGGACAAGGCGGAGGTATGGACAAAGTAGAGGCATGGACAAATTGGTGGCATAGACAAGGCGGAGCTCCGCGGAGACGTGGACGAGGCGGAGGCATGGACAAGGAAGGAGCGCGGACAAGTGGGAGGCGAGGCAGAGGCATGGACAAGGCGCAGGCCTGGCACCGTTGGGTGAAGGCCGTGCTCGAAGAAACGCTGCGAGTTGCAATGTGGGCGTTCAAAGCACAGGCGGAACGCGACGCGTGGAATACGTAGCGACTTGACATTGCTCGCCACCTTGTGGATGGAGCTGATTGCGATCCCACAGACCATTTTGTCTAGTGTATCTATATAAAGTTTCTATAGGTTTTGTAGCTTGTCCAAAGAGTAGTCTCGAAAGTCATCCGACTGTGCTATTGAATACCACATTCCATTAGTTTTTGTTGTCACTTTTTGAAAACTAATAAAATTTTTGTTTAGAGGGAACGGAATCTCAGAAATTTAAAGAATTAAATTTTTAAAAAAATCATTAAATCATGGAAAAAAGTCAGTAACACTATGGAACAATTTTTTTTTTCATACCTCCAGGTTGAAAGTAGGTGATTTCAAAGGAAACGATCACCAAATATCAACGATCATATTTCCGACTAGAACAACGATATATTAACATAAGTATTTTGTGTTCAATGTTTTCTTCACATTGCTATATTTTTTCAGAAACATCAATATTTTCAAAAAATTCTCATGTTATAAATAATATTTCCACTAACCAAGTTTTTGTGAATTGCTCAAAACCAACAGCCATTGACATTTATCACTGTTCTCGATACCCAGTCGGCACAAAACCTTTTACTATTTAAACTTTTCTCCAGTTATGCCAGGTTAGGGTATGTAATTCGGATATTTAATCCCTTTTATAAATAAATTTGGGGAGGGAGAGACAGATTTCTTTATGGTTATTTTGTGGTGTTTGTCCAGGATGTCTCACTTTTATTATTTTAACAAAATATCTATTATTTCATGCGGAAAGTAAACGATTTGACCAAGTATTATGTATCAGATTTGATGTAGTACGTTTTACTTCGAAGGTTTATAAATGAAAGTGAATAAATGGAAAAGTAGCGAAACACGATGACCATTATTTTTTATTTCATTCATTACGTTCGATAAAGATTATTTTAACATTTTATTTATACGTGACCATTGTGCAACAATTCAACTCATTTAGATAATATAATTAAAATGGAAATAGGATGGGAAAATACCACCTGTTTTATCACATTCAAAACATCGATGTTTATGTCGATTTTTCATCGGCTTCAGATTCATTTGTATGCTACTAAGAAGCGCTTGGCTATATAAGAAAACTAAGGCTGATATGAAGGAATAATTTATTATTAGCCGTCGTTTTAAAAGGCTTATCAGAAACGTGTTAAAAAACTTAATGGCGTGATCTCCTTAAATTTGCATTCCAAGCGCTTCTGTCGTCGTGGCCATTGAAATCTCGCTATTCAGATTACGTTCCTTCCGAATCTCTTTTGTTCCTCCCCTTTTAACGTCTGACATTTCTTGTCGGGTGTTCACTTTTACTTGAACGGACTGCCGCCTACGCTTTTAACTCATCGTCCGGACGCTGTATTCGATGTCCTAATCTTTTAAAACTATTCTTAAAATTACCTCAAAATATTCGAAAAGATGAAACTGAATAACAATTCCGATATTTTCCACTTTTGAATTCCTTAAATAATGTACTTTGATATCGTTATTTGTACATGGTCATGAAATTCCTTCGAGTCCGAAAGTATAAATGTACAATTTCATTCCAAAATCACAACCTAACTATAACAAACAACTAATAATATAACCTTAAAGTATACATACTCGTATATTCGTATAATCGTAATATTCGCATATTTATGTCAATGAACTTCATTATTGAAAATATGTACTGTGTGGGAATTATTTCGAATTATTTCTCGATCCATTTCTCGTTATGGATCGAGAATTAATTCTTGGTCAAGGAGCACAATTATTCTTTAGAAATGTATATACTTTAAAAGCAGCCCTGATTTCAGAAGCTGTCCTGTTTCGCGAAACAGTATTTTCGCATCTTCAGGTAGTACATCTCTGTAAATAGTTTGCTTAAGCGAGCGATAAAACTCTGCATCAGGTTGTGCTTCGGGATTTTGTTGGGATCTCCAGTTGGGGTGCTCAATTCACTTTAGTCGGGCAGAGCAATCTTGTTATGGCAATTAAGGGCGATTAATTCGCAATCAGTACAACGATCGATTATTTTTCACGATTAATCGAAATATTGAAGTCGATCATTTTTATGCCAATTAATCCGTACATCCATTATTTTCCTCTATTTTAATTCAAACATAAATGTTGAAGATCAAATAACTTAGTTATCCAGTTGTACTAGCGTCCAATCTATTATTCCAGCATCCTGCTCACTGGTTCTACCCAGATTTTGACATCCTGGAAGAGATTTCCACCCATTAAGCTTCATTCTGAAAAGTTAGCGCACCTGTCGTTTGTATTCCAAAGAGGTGGAGGGAGGTCTTAATAAGTTATTCTCTCAAGATATTATTATTATTATTATTATTATATTATTGTAATTATTATTATTATTGTTGTAATTATTATTATTATTATTGTTGTTGTTATACATTTTCTGTAAGTTAACGTTACAATTACAATTTTTTTTATATGACCGGCTTGGTTTGGGTCGTATAATTTGAACATTTCTATTCTTCAATTTTTTGTGCAGACCATCTGATGAACATGCCCTTTTTTTAAAGATCTAGTTCAATATTCACTACGTTAGGTTAAATGCACAATTATTACCTACATCTACAGATATTAAAATAATGTTGTCATGTATTTATGAACAGATCAGGCTGTATAAGAACGCCCAAGTTTTCACGAAGCGATAACATGCGGTCAAGGTTTCGAATTGTTTTGTGAACATCCGTTATGCGTTGTAAGACGAAACTACCATTTGGGATTAAGAAAGACTAGTAACAAAAGATCTAATCAATGAAACAATAACGACTTACGTCTTCAAATGCAGAAATAACAACTCTGGTTTCCACTATTTTCCCCTTCCCCCGCCGTCAATTGCCGTGCGTCTGTTGCGTCCACCTATTCAGAAATGCGATCGTGCATTCTTGTTCCATCTCCCTCGCTGCACATTATTTATCGCTTAAACGCTATCCAGTTCGCACGCTTGCTTGCCCTCTGGCTCGGATTACTTCGCCGCAGGCGCCTCTCGTAAAATAATTCGGCGCGTTCACGAGATGATTACGAGTTTAAAGAAATTACAAAGTTCTCCCATTCGCCCATTCAATTTCCGCCGAGAAAGAAGCAATTTCAAAATTACGGCGTTTGGAGCGGAACTTCTGGAGAGATGTTGCCAGAGAGCGAAGGCGCTTCAGGCGGTGGAGGTGAGAAACTGAATAGGAGCCTGTTCAGAAGTGCAATTTGCAGCGGCGTACTTGGAGGGGGAGGGGGCGGTCCGCTCCAGGTGTCACCATTTGAGGGGTGACACTAATTGAATAGTTACTCCGAATAGAGATCTAACCCACAAAAGGAAAAGTTTTCAGGAAAGAGAAAAATCCTCTAATCAGTGTAAATTAATTTATTTCTTTAAAAAACGTACATCCAACAATATATTATGAATTGTGAATCACTGTGAAGTCAAATTTTTGTCAACGCATTACCGCTTATAACATACTCGCATCGATCCAACATCTTGCTGCAGAGATATCACTAGTCGCCTAATAGGAAAACTTTACCTAAAGAATAATATACTTTGGAATGGCCTGTGCACCCTCAGAATCGAGGGGGCTGTGTATTACGTCCAATAGATCACTATTCCACTGAAATCTCAATTTTCGACTTTTTGTGGGTTAGATCTGTATTCGGGGTAACTACTATTCAATTAGAAAATTGTATTGTTGGAATTATATAATTATTTATTTAAAAATTATATTTCAATTATTCTGAATTATGTAGTTTTTAATATGCTATAAATAAATGTCATGTGCAAATATACTTTTATATTTTTGATGAGACAACATATACACTATTCAGTAATAAATATTTTTATATTTGATTTATGGGGGGCGGTTATACCATTAGTTTTGTCCTTGGTGACGCAAATGAAGCTACCCGCTGGCAATTGGACGTAACTGTGCGGCACATTCGAATTGGCGCGCATGCGGCGGAGCGACGCGTGTTTCATTGCGCGCGATTCTTGGCGCAAGGAGCCCCCAGGACGAGAGGCGTGCACCGAGTTTCGGGCATGACGTCGCCGCCCGTATAATTTAGCAACACAACAGTTGAATAGCACTAAAAGTTGCAAGAACAAGCTACCAGATGTCTGCAACGGCTCCTGTGCGGGCACGAACGCGACAACTATGGGCGGGCGCTATGCGAGCAGAATAGCTGTGACACTACGGAACCAAATACCCAAAAATCTCGTTAGCGTCCAACCTGTTAACCCGGGAGTGATCGCAATAGATCTGTGGGATCCAAGCCAGGGCATATGTTGTGTTCGTGAATTACTGCGATGCATTAGGCGTCTGATTGTTTCATGTATTCCTTCATTGTACTTTTCTGAAAACGCCTGGCCTTCTATTTCTATTTTTTCGATGAGTTCATTTCCCGTGAGCATGCTGAAACTTGATCACTGCGCTGGGCGTATATCTGTCAGATACGATGTATACACTAGCGCCAGTGCATTGTGAGCTCCTGGCGTAAGCGGTACGTATCATGATCTTATTTTCAGACGTGTCTAAGACAAGTGTACGCCTGTTTAACAATTGCATTGAGAGACATGTACAAACCAAATAAAATACGTATTTCAGATAAAAGAGCTTCAGATCATTCCCAGTCATGAAAATTTTCAGCTACATCTGAGCTCACTGGCGTGAGTCTACCTATGCGGGCACTCCCGGATTAAGAAGGCCGCAAGCCCCAGGCAGGGCTGAACAGAAATCAGCAGTCGTGTATCCTGCAGCCAAGTGAGAGTCCGAGAGTCGGTCGAATACGAGACGCTAGATCAAGAGTAGCTGTAAGCAGCGTGTGGTGTGCACCGGGCCGTCGCATTTAGTTTCATGGGCCTGAATCACGGAAGTCTTTTACCACCTTAGTGCCACTAGCACATACCTTACTACCACTACCATTTGCTCTTCAATGCACGTTAAAACATTTTATACGCTCTCCAATCACAAGATTTAATCATCATAGTTCGGTCTAGAGAACATAGTTTTCAAAATCAGCGTTAGCGCTGCCGGCTGACAGGGATGTCCATCGCCATCAACCATTCGGGCCAAGGCATTTTCGACGCAAAATCTAATGTTTCTACAGTTGTGCCTATAGAAGAGTATTGGCAACTACTGCCGAAGATTTATTATTCCTATTATTTGTTTCTCGCCTCTTCGACTCAAGAAATATGAGAAAAATAATCAGTTATGTTCAGTCAATTAACAGGAAATACAACTCAACAATAGTTTTATTTCTCGAGTCTGTACAACACGGGAATATGCCCTCCGAATTAACGCCATGTACATTTGTTCTTCAAATTACTGATACACGCTGCGCCTCCTCTCTGCTGAAATGGACCCCTCTCCAACGTGCATCCTGGTTTCTCCAGCACGGCACCGGCTCTTACCACAATTGACCCTCCAGAATGCGAGCCGTCCGGTCGTTCCCGCCATGAGTCTCCTCTTCACCAGCGTTCTCCGTGCTCGACTACTAGAGATTTTTATTACTTCTCCCCTCAAGCCCCTATGCCCACAATGGAATATCACACGGCATTTCGCGCCTTTCTCGGTCCTGCCGCTAGATGTCGCATGACTTCTAATGCTGGAATGCGTAAGTCAGCCCAAAGTTACATATGATTTATCCAGTAACCGTGACTCCGAGGATGAAGACTAAAAATCTTGTGCAATCTGTCTGTCACGATTTACATTCACAAATGTTAAATGTTCCACGTCAATGTTTGTATGTTCTCTGTTTATTTTTAAATAAAAAATATTATTTTATTTTGTTTTGATGTTGTATTGAATAAGAAAAATCTTTAAAAAAAACGAAAGAAACATCACTGAATACCCGGGAGAAAGTTCTAAATAGATGCTAAATATATCTCGAAATATTACGCGACGGCTCTCATATAAAAAAAATATCTACGCCAGGATGCGCCGCATTAAACCATGTCTTGTCAAATTGCTAACGGATGTAGGCATTGATAGAGCGTTATATCCAAGTGCATTTAATGTCAATGCTACTGAAATAAATGCAGAATTGTCGGAACATTGCGACTATCGGCGGGTTAAATTTTATCATGCTAATATTTCATTTTTATGCATTTTTTCACGTTAGTTCGGGAACATTTTCTGTTTATTTTTTAAATAAAAACAATTATATACCATATTTTGGTTGTTTTTGATCTTGTTCGTGCTGGGTAATGTCTTTCAGAAATCTCCAAAAATCCATGGACAGTCGCAACACAGCCGCGCGAACTGAATAATTATGAAAAATTTGGGCATAGTGCTAGCTTATGATCTATTCTTTTCATCTTCACACTGCATATTATACTTTTTAAATTTCATATACACGCAGCTTAATTTTGTTATTTCTTCAGAATTCAAATATTCGCCTTGTTAACGGAAGAAAATTTTGGCTGGTTTATGCATAACATTGATAAGACAAATGTAGGACGTTGTAATTTAGTAGATTTTATGACAATGTACAATGGATAAAAATATCTACCTAGACTCGGATTCGAACCCGCCACTCCTACAGTTCTGGAACAACACTTCGACACTGAGAAATCCATTCGCTCCCTAGCTCTCCTATGACAAGACCTTTACATTATCGAAACTTGAAAGCAACATTACATATACTAAAATTAATATCAATTTAGTTTCATGGGCAGAAATCACGGAATTATTTTACCTCTATAATACTAATATTTACCCCTAGCTAGGACCAAGGCATTTTTGACGCGAAATCTAATGTTTCCACGGGAGTACGAATAGTAGTTGAGTTATGAATAGGCTGTTTGCTAGATGAAATTTTAAACTAAGTTATTAATTCAAAAGACGATTCATGAAAAATTAGAATAATTGACTCAGTTTTCCGTAACTGTATCCTCAACATCACCCTCATGACCACCATCATCTTCCCATTTCTATGGTACTAAGGCAGATTCCGATATGTCACAAAGTCGATTTTATTTTATTATTTATATTTTCGTCGTCCAGTAAAAGTTTGCAGTGTCATCCCAAAAAGAAAGAGGGTGGTCATTGTCAAAAACGTTCATGAACTTGCCTTGTAAATTCATTTTAATTTCGGCGAACCTCTGAGCTTAGGAAAGCGTCTCCTGAAAAAAGCATTGTGATAATTGGATTCTGCCTTAGCACCTAATGTTTATCTCTTATCATAGTTTTTTTTGAAACAGCGAACCTTTTTTTCCATCTATTATTTGTGCCCTTGAACATTATTTCTTTCAGACTTTTTAATTTTCAGGTGTTCATAATTTGAACTGTCAAGTTAAAAACGTTGTTTATTATTTTCCTCTTTACAAGACTTCATATACATTTTGCTGCCCGTAATTTTCTAAAGAGATTTTTGGTGAAGAGAGAAATATTAGCCCCAAAATATTTGTTAAATCAAAGATGAAAAGGTCCGTCTCATTAAACTACAAGAATCCCTGGTACAATAGCTGTCGTTCCAGGTTTGAACACTTAAAAGATCGTGGTGCATATGTATGTATGTTTGTGTATTGTCATGCGTACAATATGACGTAAAATTGACCAGATACTCAGACTTGGGCAAAATACTTTAAATTTACTGTTTTAATACTTCGCCAAAATACTTTGTAAATAAATATTTAAATAATACTCAAAACATTAGGTTTTGAATTGTTCAATACATACGTATTTAAAGTACTTCAAATACTCAAAATGCAGTAAATACAATAATTTTTGCATTATAACCTTTTACTGCAACAATATTTGTCAATACAATTACAATAAATTACTAATTGACAGTCATAAATTTCTGAACTATAACTAAAAATGTTCAAATATAAAACACTTTCACTTATACTTTCTCAAAAACACTTTCAAATGTAAAATTATATAAAAAAATATGTCTAACTCAAATAAACGAAATTTCCTTTTAAAACGATTAGTTTTTCAAACGAATTATCAGACAATAAATCCCTAGTTGGCAAATGTATAAAACCCGCAAAGGAAAACAGTTGTTGAACTGACGCTGATGCACATAAATTAGTGCTATAAGGGATAAACGCTTTTTTTATTGTCTGATAATTGTTTCACTTTTTTTACTGTCGGAAAATTTTTAACGATTTAGATTTATTATTTAATAATGAAGAGAATTCATGTTCAACAGCTGAAAGGAGCATTTATTTTTGTTTCAATTAAGTCCATTTACTAACAAAATCAAACAAAGAGAAACTATCCTCGTTCTCTATCTCTCCTTCTCTACAGATAAGGAAACTTTCGTCTTCATTAAAATCCATATTTCAAATACAAGTATTTAAATATTGCCCAACCCTGCAGAAACGTCTATCGCGATACCGCATAAGCTACAAAGCGAGGAAATATTTATGACGCATTTACTCCAAGCAACACAGATGGCTGGGACAGCAAAGCAGTCCCAAAGAAGCGAATGGTAAGCGCGAGACCTATCACTCGCGCGCATAAAGACGTCCGTTAGTTTCGCAGACGTGTAATTTGCATCGGGTGCGGGGGCGGCGTGTGTGACAGCCCCACGGGAAGCACCGACTAGTCAGCCGCCCCGAGCTCTCACGGCGCGGCGCGGCGCGGCGCGCCGCAGCGCGACGGCGCCAGCCGCGAGGAGGGGAGGAGTGCACGCGACGCGACGCGACGTACGGCGCGTCACGTGACTCCGCGCCTCGACGCCACCGCCGCGCACTGGGCCGAAACGCGCTAGGGAACACAAAAGGGGCGAAACAGACTCAAACAACAAACGAAAACAGATACATTTTTTCTGAATGAAATTATTCTGACAGAAAATCTACCTTTTTTTTATTACCGGAGGTTCTTTTACTCTGAAATATAATAGACTATGTCATAAACATTTATGAGGAAGACTTTCCAATATAGTGGTTGCAGTAATTTCGGTCGGATCACTAGGCCGAAAAGTACTTCGTCTTATGAATAAAAACATTGCGTTACATCAATTTTATCTCGTTGCGTTATTAAGTTACCAAACTCATGCAATAACAACAAAAAAACTGTTTTGCCTAAATGTTTACGATTTTAGATATGTAATAAGAAAATGCGTATGAGCCGCGGTGGTTGGGCATTGGTTTCCTGACCTGTAGGACGAATCTCGGCCTAGGCTGGGATTTTTTTCTGGTGCCTTCCATTCAGGGCGGCACTGCGGTCGATTCAACCTCCTTTCCAAGTGATTACCAGGATTCTTCCTGGGGGTAAAGGCGGCCGGAGCGTTGTACTCGCCACATAACCCCCTCCCTGTGCCGACGGCGACTGAATAGGTGGTGGAACCCTTCTTTCACCTGTGGGTCTCATCGGTCTGTATGCAATTGCACAGGGATACCTTTATTAAGAAATATGTATACTTCGCGATACTCGGAACATGAAATTGAAAGTGATAAAATAGTGTTTCTTACAATAGATTTATTTTTATTTCATTATACAATCAAGAGTAAAAGGGTAAAAGAAGTTTGAACTTACTTGTGAAGATACCTAAAATTGGTCACTAAATATAGGAATCAAACATTTGTACTGTTCTTGATTTTAAATTAAATGATACAATAATATTTTATCAATCTACATGCATACACCTATACATTTGTTTAGACAAAAATATTTTAATTAATGCTTATTAATTTACTACTAATCAATAATTCCCAAAAAACAAACCTTCCAATTCCATTAAATAGCTTTTACACCTTTTTGTTTTCAATGTACGCCCGTTGTTTCTTCGCTTATATCTTTGTGTCTTACTCTTCTTTGAAGCTTTGTACTCAGAATCAACCGTGTTACTATGTATGGTATTGGATTTTTCATTCTTGCTACCGCTACCGCGGTAGAGAGGAAGGTATGAAATGTTGCGCGAAAAACCGCAAATTTTCGGCAGAAAAACTCTTATTACTGGGCCCTGGCAACGAAAAAGTGGACAAATTCAGATGATACATTTAGAAACAAATTCTCGAACACGTAGTGTAGCCAGAATCCATGTTTTGCGCGTCCTTCTTACCTAAAAATTGATGGAAGGACAGACGTTGTGCCATCAATGTATCTGTCTGTGAACAACGCTAGCGGATGAAACCGTTCAGCCGCTTTTCTCCAAAATGTCGCGGCCCCTTGAATTTGAAGCCGATATTTTAATTTTGGGGGTACTTTACAAGAACTTTTTGGGACATATTCAAAATTTTCAAAAAAAGAAGGCTCCAAAGTTTTTGATTAACCTTGGATATTGGATAGAGTAAAGGACGTTTAAGAGAATGGCCTAGGTTCGTTGAATACCCTGATGTTTGGAAAGTTCAAATTGTTTTCGTCGTTTTCTTAAAACTATAGAAGATTAAATTTTTTCTTAATAAAATGTGATCATTAACAGCAGATCTATTAATAATGTCATACTCAGCTTTTCAAAAACCTGAGTAGTTTTTGCAAAATTTTGAGTCAAACATTAGCAATTTTTATTTTCTTTAAACCATTTTAAAAAACACCACTTTTTAAAATTAAATTTAGTCCTTAGATAACATGAAGGACGCTTAAGAGTAGTAAGTGTAGGTCTCATATGTGTTCAAATGCCTGGTTTTTCGAACATTTAAAAAAATTAAAAAATGTTCGTTGTCTTTCTACAACTACGATTGGGAAAATAATTTTTTTCTTAATAAAATATATTCATAAAACATCTTCGAATAAGGTTATGATGAATTTTTGAAAATATGAGTTTTTTGTGCGATTTGGCTGCAAACAAATTCGTATGCTCCGAATTTGCTCCGAATTGACTAGGCTTCGTGAACATAATTTCAGAGATGTTTTGAGGTAGTTGGATGTTACCAAAATTAGAATGTGTATGATATTTCATATTTCTTTGTTCGTTCCGTACATTGGAGCTTTTGGTATGCCGTTTACAAATTAATCTTTCAGAAACTCTTTAAAACATATTTGCAATATAAGAAATAAAAAATTGTTGGCTTTCAGGGAATATCAGATTGGAATGTTTCAAGTAGATCTGAATCGTTATTCGGTGTGGGCCAACAATTGGAGAATCAAAATCGATATGGATAAATGCCAAGACAAAATATTTATACATTATGTAACCCAATAACTCCTCCTCCCCTTCTCATTCATAACACTCCTATTCCTTTGATTTCTTCCTCTGCATCTGTTAAATATTTAGATCTCCATTTAGACACAAAACTAACCGGAAAATTCATATTAAAAATGTTATCCGAAAAAGGCACCATTAAAGTACATAAACTTAATTCTGTATAAATAATAACTCAACTCTCCGTATTTAGACTGCTAAATCTTCAGCTGATTACACTTCAATTATTAGACGTAACATATGCTTGTACAATATGGCTAAACGTAGCTAAACCAAATATACAAAAACTTCAAATTATTCAAGACGAATTCTTTAGAAAAATTCTTCCTGCACCTTGGTTTATTCCCAATACACAAATTCACAATAAACTAAATCTCCCTACAACCATGATTTGATTAAAAATTATAGCCTCTAATTTTTTAATACTCTTTCTTCATTAAATCATGAAACATTTTATAATCTTGGTAAAGCTCATCCCTTTCGTCGTAGAATTAATTCTAAATTTCCTAAAGATAAATTTTATCCTCCCTAATTTTATTTTCCTCTTTTTTTCTTTTCCATTTTTCTTAGACTTACAACAGTTTTTTAAGTCTTAAATTTTACTTTCATAAATCTTCTAAAACAGGCAACTCTTAGTGACCAAAACGACTGTCCTTATATTGTAAATTTCAGTACCATGAAAGATACATTGTCGAAAAGGAAGCAATACATTTAAAAAAAGATTGGAATTTAACAATGGCATTCCGCGTCGCGCTCGCAAATTTTTATGAATTGCGTCTCATTGTTGTGACATGATTTAGCCATATGAAAAGGAATTACAGTTCTCAAATTTGTGTTGATATTTGCTTGAAAATATTTAGTTTCCGCACCAAATGTTCTACCTTTCCTAATGAGTTTTACGAAAAATATTGACTGAGATGTCTTAATTCGGAGAGAAATTGTGATGTAAATAGTATTAGATAACCATTACTAAAGGCGAGAAATTATGTGCTATTAACGAGAAAGTACGTCTTAGCATCTCTAGTTGAATATGTGAATCTGTGTTGAACATATATTATTTCATATTTATTAATTTAGCGAAACCGATACATGATTTATGTGAAAACATATTGATCTTTTCTGAATGTAATTAAACCTCGTTCGTCCTACACGTACTCGTCGGCACCTCAAGAAATACAGTTCTGCCGTCCTGCTATAAGCGTGTCCGTGCCATTCCGGCCCACAGCGCGGGGCGCCACTGAAAAACAAGCCTCTCCACCTCGCGGGGGCCCTGAATATTTAAGCAGAGCGCCCTATAAAGGGGGCGCCTAATAAAGGCCGGCGAGGGGTCGCCGCGGTGCTTCCTGGCAGGCGGGACGTGACCTGTGGAAGGCGCCGACCGCCAACGCCCGCGCTCGCACCCCTCCTCTACCCACGCCACGTGCAGCGCCCTGGCCTGCTCCACACTCTGCCTAAGGCGAAATGCACCGAAAATTCGGTAGATGGCACCATTACCGAAGGAAAAATTACATGACCAATAACGGCTGATCAAATTTCTCAATTTTTGATCATGTAAACGACGTTTTTGTCAGTTTCACTTTCTTGCATAGTACTTACGAAGTAAGGAAGTATTGTATTGCTGCAGAAAACGGCAATTTTTGGCAGGAAATCTCGATTTTTGGGTTCCTAGAACCATGAATGTGGATAATTCTTGTTTAAGTGGAAAATAACTTTCTCTAACACATGTAGCCAGACTCCAAGTTCTGGAGGCTCTGGATACCGAGACTTAGTTTACAGCAAAACGTCTACATGTGTCTGTCCGTCTGTGAACAACCCAGGCGGCTAAACCACAGGCTATTTTTTTTCGGCGTCTTCTTACAACTATTTATTATTTCCCTTCCTCAGTACCCCCTGAGGACCCGGGAATTTATTTACATAATCCGGTTTGCCAGTGAACTGCTTCCTTGCGGTTAAGCGATGAGAGCGAAGATTTTTCTTAATAATTAACTATAAATTAATTTTTGCTTAAATTGAATTTATTAGAAATTATATAGCATTTTGGCATACCTATCTTTGACCAAATTATAATTATTGTTTCGTAATGCTAAATAATGTTTTGTTTATGGTATTTCCTAGTGTTTTTATATATATATATTTATTTTCTCATTCAGGCATCATTAATTCAGTTTCATTATATACATAACTAGGGATCGGATTTCTATGATTTTGCATATTTTTGTCCGTTGCTTCAGTACATCGCTAACTGAAATTTCTTGACATTTTATTAGAATATGATGTTATATATAAATTAGTATGTTAGTGCATATTTGGCCGATTTTTCCTGTTGATGCATATTTGAGTAATTATAGGCGCATATTGTGTTAAAATAGAGACATATCTATAAAATTTTCTTCTTTTCCAAGAATATATTTATTTGTGAGCGTTCATTAATTCGAAAGAGCTTGTAACAGTTTGCATTATTTTGTTTACTATAGATGATAAAATACTTGTGCATAAGTAGGATACTTCTTGATATCATAGTTTTTAAACCATTCAGAAGAAATACAAGACATACAATAAGGTGTCCATGTACGTACTTCACTAAGGTGAATATTTACTCCAATTATTTCTTTCACGAATTAGGGTACATTACATTATATTTACACAAAAATTATATTTTCATTTCAAGCATGCTTCTCCTAAATTTTATCAAGAAAGGTTTATAGTTATAGATTAATATTGTTAATTTTAATTGCATATTAAAGAGAATATTTCAGTATTTTTAGGTCATAAATGCATATTTTTAAAAGCGCATTTCATGTATTTTTAAGGCATAAAAATCTTCTCCCTATACATAACTTTTCATTCATCCCATTCGCTCATACTACAACTACAAAATTGAAGATCGAAATTTTTCCTTTGTGTTCGATTCCGTTATTTGAAATTTACCACTGTGTGTACATTGGCAAACGGTGAGAATTTTCGGCATCTCAGGTTCGAGTCCCGACGAAGGCAAACTTTCGATTCTATCTAGATAACTACGTCAAATTCAACCACAATTTAGAGGAGAATTCTGGCGGCCACTGCTCTGTGCGATAGTTATCTGTGTTTTGTCCGACCTATATCAGGCGAATGGAGATGGGTCAGATCACTAGGCGACCGAAAAGTATATCGTATAATGAATAAAAACATTGCCTTACATCAATTTTATCTTGTTGCGTTATTAAGTTATCGAACTCAAGCAAGAACAAATAACTGTTTCACCTAAATGTTTACGATTTTAGATACTAAAAAATGTGTACTTCTCGATACGGAACATGAAATTAAAAGTGATAAAATAGTCTTTCTTACAATGGTATTTATTTTCATTACATTATACAATCAAGAGTGAAAGCATACAAGGAGTTTGGACTTACCATTACCTTAACAAACGGGTCAGGGACCGCGCGGGATTTTTCAATCTTCTTCCTTGGCGCTTCCTCTCGTCTTACGCACACAAAGACACTTACATTCACCACTTCTCTATTCCTGTCACGAGAAGTCAGAAACTTAGAACACCTTTCGGCTGGGGCGGTGCCCCCTAGTGGAGATACCTGGAGGAAGAAATCCAGCAAGCCTTAGTGTAGGTCAGCACCGGATCTCACAAACCAGCGAGGAGGACAATCGAAGCTTCCCAACGTATCGTGGACTACGCTTACGGGACTAATGACCATAGCACTCGATGAGCCTGGAAACACCCATCGATCAATCAATAAACCTTCCATCCAGGCAGCGTATTTGACACAACTGCTAAAAACACGGTGTAAGATATATAGGTGTGTTAACTAGCTGCATATGGGGCAAATTTTCTTAAGCCAGTTTGAGGCTAGTTCCTCGCTTGTCCGTACGGTGCGCGCGATTGGTTTGGGTCGCGGTGTAAGATACACGATGACATCTTAATCTGTGGCTATTACACAGTTTTACAAAACATTTCCTACCCATTTTCGTAACTGTTCGCTCTAGAACTATACCGTATCCACCGCGAAACGAAAAATCACTGACTTGAAATTTGAAATCAGCTGGCCACAGAGCTGTCGAATGGATCACGACCAATCACGACCTTGCCCAAAAGAGACCCAAAGATCGCAGCGCTTATATGCGAGAACTAGCGTCACATAAGCTTCAGTTTTAGACTGGGAGTGAACACACCCATATATCTTACACTGGCTAAAAGGCGAGCGCGATCTCTTCGCGTGCTCGGAGTTCCCTCCGTCGATGTGTGAAGGACGCGCTCCTGCCAGGGCGGGACAGCGGAATTCGTCTCGTGGCGCGCGCTGTCGGCGAAGGCGACGCCCGGGCGCTTGACGAAGACGGAGGCGGTCGGCGGGGCGGCCGTGACGACGCTCAGGCAAGACGCCTCTCGCGCCAACAAACCAAATCTGCTGCGAAACGAAAAGTAATAAATGAAACGTGCTGGTTAAAACCGAATCCTGAACGAAACTTCTTGCATGTGAATGAAACACCACAGTGTGACCGTAGAGACCATATTATCTTATCTGTATGGTCTTATCTTTAATAGTTTAATAGGCAGAGAGTTCTGTCGGCCATGTTGAAGAGCAAAGCCCTAGTCAAAATTACACAAATACTTGTGTTATGTAATATAAATTGGATTCATTGAACCAAAAGAGAATGACAGGTGAATATTCGAATTCTTAATTTGTGTCATGTATAACGGAAATGTAAAAAAAAGCAAATCGTCGAAAAGAAAACAGATAACTGAACTGGCCTATCCGATTTATTTTTTCGTTCATCATTCACACGTTTTCACATTCGACGTAACCTAGTACAGAGATTTTAGATACACCAGTTTCATTGTGTAATAACTGATTTTGACATACATTGGTTATCAGGATTCGCAGTGTATCTATTACTCTATTAACATTATCCGAAAGGGTGAGCCGTATCTAGCAAGATATTTTGTAATATCCTTGAGTCTAAAATTATCGAAAGTATTTTACTTTGTAAATTTTAAGGTTCCTTAACTATCGTGTTGTAAATCAGGGGGCCTAGTAAGACAGTCCAGGTAGTCTAGTACTTTTAAGTCACATGTTTTTTCTTATTAGTAAATGTATTTAATGATTTATTTTGGTTGAAATCTATATATTGAGATAGGTAAAAATAGCTATAAGATATTTTATATGAAATAATAAAAATATGTCGACAGAATAAAATAGGAAGTAAGGGAAATACGAAGAAATATAAATAGAAACGAGACATTGGGGACGTAAGGCATCAGTAACCAGTAAGAAAGACGAATTCGAACAGATATTAAAAATTTCAGAAAAATAATTTTGATCTTTAAGAAAAACAACGTTATTAGGATAGACAACAGAATCCCGATGGCTTCAATTACAGGGGACAAATTAGCGCCGAATCCAGGCAGAAAGAATCAGAATATGTGAACAACAAATTCCACCTTATAATTATCCGCGACAAGACGGCGAGAGAGTGGAGTGGGCGTCATTTCGAGAAAAGGTAACTCAAAGCAGAGACCTCGCAGCAGACAGCTTGACAACGCGAAGGTCTATAATCAATGCTCCGATGCAAAAGTAAGTTGGTTGGAAACTACGCTGAGTGGAGGGCCAGGGTCTAAATTAGGCCTGCACAGCATTTTGCACTTTGACTGACCTCGAGAGCCGCGCGCGAGCTGCTTGAGTACAAACCCGGGCCGCTTGGACAGGTGGGGATATTTCTCATTCTAGAAGAAGGGGACCGCTAATGAGAATGCGCAATTCGAACTGTAGCGCGTAAATTGAAAGAGCAATTGCCAGAATACGGACTAATACATACAGTTCAAGTATCATTACCTTTTATTTTGAAAATGTTTGTTGTCGATGTATGACAATGTGGAGTAACAATCTAAAAGGAATTAGGCATACATATTTGATTTGGATGTCGGTATTTTAATTGCTTTTAGGACTGATAATTTGCTTTGATACCATGTAATCGCCGTGCTACTAAATAAAAAATTGTAATATTTAATTTTTTTGTTTGATAATGACAGTAAGAAATTATTTTTTCAGTTAATTGATTGTTTTATGCTTAATCGATTTTTTTGATTGATCATGTTTAATTAATCAAGATGATTTTATCAACGCTAAAAAATCTTATTCTAAAAAAAATCATGATTAGTTTCTGCTCTAGCTTTCCAACAAGAGTACATTATATATTTCTAATTTCAAATTATCGGGCACTATTCATAAACGTTTACGACATCGTATAAAAAAGATTAATCACTTTGCGTTATTTTTAACAAGACTCATAATTATGTTATGATTGACCGTAAAATATCGTAAAAAGGATTTGCTCATTGTATCTTTTACTCAGCTTCATAATGAGTGAAAATGTTTACAAATATATGTGCTGTCATACATTATCCTTCTTGGAATTGGCTATATTTCATTTTAAGTATCAATTTCGATGCAGAGAGACTGATCTCAAGTTCCTCCGTTATACAATCATTTGGAGACTATAACAACAATGGTAAAAAATCAATTATTCAATTGTAAATTTTTGTTATTCAAAATTACATAATACATTTTTAAAAGAGGTCACTGCTTTAAAATATGATTTATGAGTTACAATGAGCATAAAGTAAAAAAAAATTAACAAATACAAATATGTCGATATATAGCAGTGCTACAGAAGCATATAAACAGTAAATACGGCCCTTGAAGATAGAAATCTATATTGCCCATTTAAATAAGTGAGCAAATCATTTCGCAGCACGGATCATTGCGTTAGACACACAGGCACATCAATCTATACGCGCCGCGTCGACCCCGCTCTGGCTTCTCCCCTCCCCCGAAAGCTGCCTTACTCCGCACTACTTGCACTTTCGTAGCTGTCGCGGGCAGACGTCTAGCTCCTAAGTGCAGAATGCCCGCGGGAGCATGGCGTTGCGCAGATCAAGGCCTAAATCAACTCTACACTGAAACTGTTTCTGTCTGCTAGCTAGAAATGTTAATGAAGCTCGATGTCCTTCAGTGTTTATGGCAACTTTTTACAGTATAAATTTGAAGCTTTTGTGGGAAATACGAAATACGCGAGGTTTTACTGTATATCGTGATAATATGTAGTACATGAAAGAACTGATAGTAAAAAGCGTGAATATCCGCATGATTTTAATGTATTGTTATATTATATTATACATTATTTTTATACTTATTAGGAAGGGAAAAAATTCCGAGCCCATTCGATTCAATAAATTATAGTTTTGAATGTTCAAGAGAATTGAAGTTGTATGCAGTAGTTATTAGTAGGTGTTAGATAATAGTAATTTGAGGAATAAGTGATTATAAATGTTTAGTTTTTAAAATTGTTATATTTTTTTCTTTAAAGATTGTAAGGCTCTTTTCTTTATTCAAATATTCATTGTTTTATTTTTATGCCTGATAATCTTCGCCGCCAAACCCTGAAATGCCATAATTTATTTATTAGATTTGGTGAAATCAATTAGCCCAAGGAAGGATTCTGTACTTCAGTAAACTTCAGGTGGCCAACACTGGCGTAGACAGAAACTTGTGGTGAGGTGATGAGACGTTTTCTCTCAAAGTCGTGACAGATGTTAAATATGATTGAGAGAGTGAGGGCGCCCACATGAGAGATGAGGTGTAATTTCAATGTTTGAAGAACAACTTCGTAGCTGATTTTTGAGAAAACCTTTTTTATGTGTTTTTGGAATTTGCTCTATTTTGATAAGAATTTTATATAAAAACGGAACAATTTTTTAGAAAATATTGATACTTTTTAATTGCTTTTCACATAAAATTACATTTTATTAAAAGAAATGTAATTGAACACAATGCCACATTTGAGCATTGAAAAGCTCCATTTCAGGTTATAAATACTGGTGGTTCTCTAAATAAAATTTCAAAGAGGATAAAAAGCTGAGCAAGCTCTTGCGTGGCGAAACGAAAGACGGCAAAGGGCAAGACGGAGGTTCGTGATATCAAGGCCTGTTATTATCTGCCAGCGACAATTTCCACCGTCAACTTATTTCCCACTGCGAAAGACGAAAAGGCGGTCCGTCTAATCGCGTGATGACACGCATTCAGGTACGTAAACCAGCTTTCGACTTCGGAAACCGATGAGGTAAAAAGTGTGCCTTACGAAATTATTTGGCAATTGAAACACAATCAATGATACAAACACATCGTTAGATCCAGTATTTTAAGGTAAAGCTAGTTGTGAAATACATGTGGCAGCGCATTTTGAAGCGAAATCTCTATCTCTCTTAAGCAGTACAGACGCTAGGAATGGACAGACTGTGTGATAGCCGACACCCAAAGCTGGATGTACACAACATCTGAGAATCTGATTGGATGTACACAATACATGAGTACCTCACTGGATGTAAACTATACCACAATACTTGGTACGGGAACAATAAATTTCCGAAACGTTGGCAAGCTAATGTAGTTTTTTAATTGAAAAATTCCCAAATGAGAAAAGACATAGAGGTGAATTAATTTGTATCTCATTTATTTTCTTACTTGCCTATTCTTTTACTACTTATAAAATTATGTAATTCACTAAATAATTCCAGTTTATTTCGAATACAGTCATTGAATACCGTTTTCTGTATTTACAATATACTTTCATTAGGCTTCAAATCATGGCTAATTCAACTGAAATGTATTAGTAGAATAAATATTTTTAAAACAAATTGAGTCTTGTTTCCTTTCAGAACTTTTGTTTTGAGTTTTTACATGCCACATTTTCTCAGTTGAACAATAAATGAAAATTGCCTTCTTAAAGTAATCCTTCCTGTAATGTAGTTCAAATCTGTACGAAAGTTGGCCCAAAACCTTCCTTTCTTGGGCGGTTCAAATCCTTTCCAATGACGAGTAAAATCCGGTTTGAAGAGAGACTTAAGGGTTTTACCAGCAAAACGAACTAGAGAGGTACCAGGTCTCTGAAATCTCCAGCTGATAGAGAATGAATCCTCCCCACGATCCACAGATCTCAGACTGCTTCTCCTTGTTCCCGTCTTGCAGTGCCCACCGTACTCAGCGAACATGTGTACTACTTGTTCGAGAATGTATGTTATTTTGGTTTTCTTTTCTGCCTTTTATCTCTAATCTTAATTACTCTTATTTTGTTCTTTCGTAACAATCTTTGAAAAGAAAAGGCATAACAATCCGTTTTACGTATATTTTTAAGTATAGCTATAATTTCTCAAATGGTTTTCGATTAACACGATTTTTTCTTTGGCTTCAAGAATGCATATAGTATCTTCTCCCTACGCTACTACAATTATTTAAAATTATGATAATGCGGTCTAAAGATGTCACAATAAACAAGTAGTGGTACAACAGCGTGTACCTTCTCGAATCAACAACAGGTCACATAAATCTTATAGTACTGTAATATCCGTCCATAATAACAGATCTCGGCAATCACATGTAAAACTCATTACAATTCTTAGTACATTTAATTTATTTAAAGATAATTAATCAATGCAAATTTGAAGATCCAAAACTTGGATCCATTCACCAAAAAGCATCACCCAACTACGAGAAGTTGTTCTGAGAACTTCAAACTGTGTCTCGGCGTTCCCATTATAATATTGGAACGTGATAATTCAGAAAATTCGAATATGCGAATTCGAAAATGTACAAAATTACGCTACAGGATTCATTTATAAAAATTGTATGTGCATTTCTTTAAAGAACTATTTTTATTGCAAATTTCATTTAAACAAAAAACTCTAGTATCTATATTGTACTTTTGTAATGTTAATTTTTTGCAATTTTCGAAATACAAAGTGTTCGAGAAAATTGGACCAGCACAATTCCTTTACCGTTTTCCCCACAAACGAGGTAAACATTTAAACAAAATTTGGAGCCGGTTTTGAGAAAATAACGGTTTGAAAATTCCCAACTTTCAAGTAATAAAAATTATTCATCTTTTCAAAAAATAGTACATGGCCCTATTTGAAGATCTTTTTCTGATGAACAGATATCAAAAGGAGAAAATCTACGTTCTTTATTTTACTTGGAGGGAAAAAGCCGAAAAAATTTGAACTTTTGCAATTTTCCAAAATTAAGGTAGTTCAAGGAAACTGCGTATTACCCCATTTCTTTAAGCGTCTTTTGCTCTATCCAAGGAAAAAAATGTTCCTCCCGGCATGTGTGGTAGTGTGGTGTATGTTAGTGTAAGTGTGTGTAAGGAGAGAGGATACGACAAGGAAGAAGTAGGAAAGACAGCGTGCGCTCCAGGACCCATTTGTTAGGGTACTGCTCCGTCATTAATGTGATTTTGATGGAGGAAACCACAGAAAAGAACCGATCAGAGCAGCTGGCCACGAGAATTCTCCTTCAGACAGCCACTGAATTCGACCTACCTGACATGTTAGTGTCGGAAATTCTGCCTCTGTCGGGACTCGAACTTATGACCTTCCAGTTCGAGTGACTGTATTGACCCTGACCCATCTCTCCCGGTGGGACTGACGGTAGCACGGACGGACGGGCCAACTGACAGGCGGCTAGACTGACGTATCGTTTCACCGTCAAGCGATTCAAGCACTAATAAATATATTCTGACTACCCAATATGTAAGAGGGGTGAGAATGCATCCGACCATAATTTACTATATATAGTAACAATAAGAACAAGGCTTATTAAGTGTCATTAAAACTAATTTAGTCATTTTATTTTTGTTGCAAGTGTACCGAAATAAGACATTTTCTGTTGAAAATTCGCCATTTTCCAGCTGACGCTTACAATATTTATTCTTACGAAGTAAAGGCGAAAAAATAACTAGTGGTGCTACAGAATGGCACAAACTTCCCCGTATTACTTTTTCATTTATTTTGGTCTCAGTTCGCTATTCGGACTTGCCACATACTCTTGTCAGCTGCCATCTATCGCCGCCCAAACTACATTTTTTGACATTTTATTAATTTTTCGGTTTCCTAGTCGTAGAACGGAAATATTATTTCAAGAATATTAAAGAATGATAAAACATCGTGCTAAATGGCAATTTTCATTCAAAAAATCTGGAGCCGTTCTTAAGAAAATGGCTTTTAAGTGCTAATGTAAATTCGAAATTTGAAGCTCTTTTTCACAGATAATTTTTGAGTTCTCGAAAAACTTCGTTTAAAGTCATTTGAAGCACTTCAACTCAGAAATACAATAGTGTTTAGAAATTGCGGGAAACGGGCATACAACCGAGGGAAAGGCGAGCCGAAGGTCACGTGGTAGTGGCAAAGAGAACTATGTGCTTTGCTGTAGAACGAACACGTTAGACTTCCGATGCTGTGATTTGTTACGCAAATATGAACGTTTCAAAGTGAATTTCATTTTGTCTGAACTCTCGTCAGAATAAGTAACGTTATAAGAGGTATAGCAAGACATGCTATTACTTTAAGTATTGACGTAGTAAAAATACGAATCGATCTTTCTTTAAGAAAGTAAATTCAATAATATTGAAAGCTGTAGCAAACTTTAGCACTCATTTCCATTTTTGAATTTTATGACAATTATGGTGAATTTGTTTTTGTTTTATTAACGAACATGGTTTATCATAACATTTTATTATATACATTTCATTTTAAAAAAATGTGCAAGTATTACTTGCATTTGAATTTTCCATGACGTCAGATTTGATTTTTTTAATCAAAGATAAATCCAGGGTTCAGGGTGGCACGATTCCTTTGAAAATAGTCTTGACTTCCAATGAGGTGAAATTATTTTATTAGTTGCACTATAAAACTACTCAAACAACTTTTGCGTGTAGGCCTTCACTAGAATACAAAGTATCAATCGAAAATATTTGTAAAACTCTCGATAGAGAGCCCATATTGTTGTTTTGAAAATTGAATACAAAACTTGCAAGGTAAATAAAACCAAAAGCACTTACTTTGAGTCATATTAACTGCCTTTTCATATCCCAAATCATAGTCACATGCAGTACGTTCTTCGGGCGGATGAATGCAGTAATTCTACCATCCAATTAAGTACACAGCGTTGTAGCTCCTTCTATCGTTGTAAATAGGAATTTTATTATCACGCCTGCTTTTTAAACAATGATTTTTGCGCCTTTATATTTGTTCTTAAACTGCTGAAAACTACTTACTGCGTTGAAATTCGTTTGCAGGTAATGTCTTTCTTCTTTTTTGCTATTGTGAAAATATTAATTTCTTAAATAGAAATGTTAGATTGGTGGGCCCTGGATACATTACGCAGTACGCGAAGTGATATAACATTCGAGATCGCGTTTGAAGTGGCGGTATAACTATTGTTTACAAACAGAACCACGACATCGAGGTACTCCACAGCCAATCATATTAACTGTAACATTCTGGCCAAGGGTAATCCACGAATCCGCCAATTCTCTGATGACCGCGGTTGGAGAATAAGAACAGCGAGTTATCCGAGTGTTAACCTAATCCGGGAATTCCTCGATTTTCATATTATTTTCGAAGTAATCCATGATAGAGAATACGGCCGTTAGGCTATCAATACAGGAGTCTCTGCTTTGGAATCACTAGTAGGGGTTGAAAGTCCTTGTGATGGCCAAACGCCTTGTTTGTATTGTGATGTACTATTTTCAACCGACAACACAGAACTGTGAGTCCAGGGAATTGTTTGAAATGACTCACTATGACTGTGCTGGCGCCGAAAACGACATTTATATCTGTAATTTTTGTAAATGATTTTTTTACTACTTTGGAATTATTGATTTTTTACCCCCTTTCTGAACAGTTAAGAAAGTTTAGTTGACACAAATGTTGAAAATAAGGTTATGATACTTGTTTTTAAATAAGGCACTTAATTTTTTTAAGTCGAAATAAAAGTGGGGATTCATATTACTACTTTCACCTCTGTTATTTCTAGTAGTGAATAATCGTTGTAATTTATGATTTTGTTATTTGTTTTTTATTTTGGTTAATTTTTTGACTGTGTTTGTTATGAGATTCGATTTTTTTTATTATTATGTGATTTATTTATGTGATTATTTATGTGTGATTTATTATGTGATTATTTGTGAAATTACGATTCCATTTTGATTTTTGTGACGTGATCCCCTACTAGAATTTTTAGTGTTGAAGTCGCAAATTAATATGATGTTATTCGAATGTTGATTAAGTTGGTATCCTTTATATTCGAAGTGGGAGATTATTCACAGGTTCCATATTGTAACGGTTCATAAACCTTTTACTCAATTAATATAGGTAATTGATGCAATTACTTTCTTTCTCCCCAACCTGGGCGAGTCAGACCTATTCGTGCTTATAAAATCATGTAAATAAACATATTTGTTTTGGCACAATGGCCGCCAAATCGGCAGGGCTAGTTTATTTGTCGATTTCTCGAAATATCGCAATTGATATTGCGTGACGTGCACACCGCTATCTTCGTATTAATAACAAATCTATCTGTTGACTTACAAATTGCAAATTATTACCTATTACTTTAAATCTAAAATTTTATCATAGATCTGCAAAGACTTCTATATTGCCTCGATCTGTGTTCCATTACAGTACAGATTTAGATTACAGTCGCTCGGGGTGAATACCAGGCTGCCGCGTAGCGCGCAGACAAGTGGAGCGCATAACGTTATGCAATTTAAATTTTGTTGTCGATTTCCGTCTCTAAATTCAAATTCTTTTCTCTTTTTCAAATTTCATTCTGTAACATTTTTTGTATCTGTTTACCCTTTGATATTGTTTATAAGTTGCTTCAAATGATACTTCTACTCAACTAACTACTTACCTATTATAATATAACTTACCTAAAATAAACTATCATACTTGTACTTTTGTAAAATGCATTGTATGAACTAAATTGTTAACATGTGATATGTGGTTAGGCGGAAGAGCGGGCCTGATGGCCCGAGCCTCGCCATATCAATAAAGGCATTATTATTATTTTATTATTAGATTTATATTTTATGCGAGTCCGCGAAGTCGATCCTATACAGGGAACGAAATAATGTTATAGTTGATTTTGGGAGCCAAAATCTCTATCATATCCTTTTACCTGCCATTTGACTTATAATATCTACTGGAAAGAAAATAACTCAGGTTTCAAACAATGTTGCCGAATCGCAATGTCGGAAGCTATTTATTTTGCCGATTCTCGCCTTGCCGAAATTAGGTTCAGCAAATCGAATTCTCGTTCTAATACACAGAACATAACAGCGAATACATGTTTAAACCCATTGACATAAAACAAAATTATCTTCACAAAAAAAATCAATATATTACTCACACATTCATACATATTTTATATACAATACCATTCACGCGAGTGCACTCTCTTAAAAATCTCAACAACAAACAACAGTGCATTCAATTTATTTGCTTTATAAAGGAAATTGAAGTGTGTAACAATATTTAAACATATATATATATATATATATATATATATATAATTATGAGTTACTGTGTTATTTTGTACTGACTGTGTAATTATAAAAGTTGTCGCTAATAACTTTATGTGGTTGATGCGACTGTAAATGAATCAAATCAAATAAATCTTTTAAAATTGAAAATTTCCAATGGCCATTTTGCTTTACTCTTAACAGTTACAATCTTGGCCTTGCTATAAATTTTATTATGATAAATATTGTCACTTCCCTAGTGTCGTTCAGTTGACCCCGAAGTAGCGTCCCCGTCCGTTGCCAATGCCGCATTCAAAGACCCCGACCAAATCCATACCATTTCTTCAATTTCGATAATCCAAAATAAAAAAAAAACCTTTCCTGACTAATAATTCACCGATTGGAACATAATTTCTGAAATCCTTAACACATTTCTAACATTTAACGAATTAAACAAAACTCAAATTAAGAACTCAAATTACAGCCTGTTGTTGCCTTTCCGACAATCTCACAAACTTCTCTCTTTCTTATGCATTGTTGCATACCCTTCCTGCACCGTGCAGTAAATAAAGAACAGCTGTTCTCTTCTGTCAAACCTGCAATACTTTTTACACATTATATTTCCAAATGTCTTTATATTTCTTCGGTATAGTAATTTCTAAATAAAATCCTAGTAATAACATGAATAACTTTTCGCTTTTCGAATTCCAGAACTTGTTACATGATATTAAATGTTTGTGATCGCTCATCACATGTCAAACACATTCAATTGTCTTTGCCTAATATGTGAAAATTTTACTTAATTAAATTTTTCGTTAGTCCATTATGATAGAGAAATTGTGCAACTGTTTGTTAATATAGTACATGTTCTGGCTGATTTTAAGGACAGGGTTCGGCTCACTAAAACAACGCCGCACGGTTCACTTGCGCATGGTTCACTCGCGCGGACCACGAGAACGGATCACTCAGGGAGCGGGAAGATGCCTTTGTGCTTGCATTGTGCATTGTGCGGTGTGGTGCGAATGTGTAATGGAGAATTACAATGGTTTATTTTTCGCGGATTTACGTAAACTATATTGCGAATGTGTAATGGAGAATTACAATGGTTTATTTTTCGCGGATTTGCGTAAACATTTAAGGTGAGTATTTGCATAAAATGCGTTGGTAATTATGCGTTGGACAGACTCAAGGATGTTTTATGTTAACGCGAGGGCCGAAGGCCCGAGCCTCATCCTCAACTTGGACACGGGTAGCGAAGCGTCACGATTCCCCACGAAGGTGCGATGGCCACGTGGCCGTGTGGCCGGGCACACTGTGGCGGCGCCGCAAGTGACTCGTTCGGAACCGAATCGTGCGCGTCAATAGGAGCCAAACCCTGTCCTTGAAATTTACCCATGTTCTCTATTTATTTATTACTCACTTGTCTGCTAAAAGCACAGTTCCTTAGATTTTTTAGAAATAAATAACACTTTCTACCTTCACCATAGTACCTTTGACTGTTTATTTTGTTTCTTCAAATGTCAATTCCTTAAAATTTTGTCCAATTTATTTATATATTACTGGGACGCGTCCGAATGGACAGTCACAATATGCTGTTATTTAATACAGTGCAGATAGATAACGTATCACTTTACAGGGTATTAAATAAATACATATATTGTATAATTCATTTGTATGAATAATGTGTTTATTTTTAGGTGGGTTTTCATGCCCACAATGCAATGTCTACATTGTACACTAGGTACAATAGGTATAAAGAAATGTGTAAACAGCTTGTCCGGCTGTCTGGGCGTGTTTGGTAATACAAATTATAATAATCAGAACACTACTCTTATTCACCTACTCGGCGTGCCACTGTAAACAGTTCTCTTAATAATAATTGACGATGACAACAATAATATGAACGAGAACGATAATCATTTTATCTTTTCTTGCCACACATTGGGCAGCCACTGTAAACAACTCCACGTGGTGGGAAGTTTATTTTTTTTATAATAAAAATGATATCTAATTTTCCGTCCGTCAGCGTGCCTCTGAATACACGAGCATAGGCTCCAAACACTAAACCGTTTCAGAAAATTTGTAGGATCGTGGGAACGGCAAAGCCGCCTTTGCAGGTACGGTGATTATCTCTATTGTGGGATACTACTGCAAATGATAACATGTAAATATCAATTTCAAAGCCACCATCAATGGCGCGCTGATTTATTTAATTTTTGTTTTCCTGAAATTAATTTCCTTCGTCAACTAACTTTATCCGTGGACTATCCAAATACATACACCAAAGAAAAAAACACAAAAAATAATAATAACACAAGATATTGCTTTCCCACACACTTAACATTTCAATACTACATTCATTCTGCGCGCATGATATTTTCTTAGCATGGCCATTCAATGTTATCATTACGAAAAACAAATATTGTTTTAGTTTCGAATTAAAATTTTAACAAGCTTGACCTTGCTATAATATCCGTGCGTTCATTCAGTTGAATCAAAGAAAGTTAATTCACTTCCCTGCAGATTCTGCAACGCTGGAAATTCCGCTGCCAATTACAACTCCATTTTCTCCCACTGCTGCCAGAGATGTGCATTCCATTTCACCAACACACACCATAGCTTGATATAACATTTTCCGTTCAAATCCCGAAACTCATATTTGGTCTACGAAACTGTTTATCGGTTTTCACGCAAACACGATGCGTCCTCTAACAAAAATTACTCATCTGACAGGAACCATGATACGTTCCCCACGGAAACACTTTCACGTCTGGTAAAACTGTATTATCCAGGATAACTTTTTGAACAAAAACCTGTCTGTCCCCTGTTCTGCTTGACACATTGTTTCAACACGAAAATCACGTTTTCTACTCCGTTTGCTTATTTACTCACGTCCGGCTCTTAAGGAATTCATCAGCAAAATTGGAAAGGAAGTTCCATTTTTTAAAAGCCTTAAAACTGTCTCTATTTTATTATTTTCCCTATCATCCACATTGCTTTCAACATTCAACTGTTCATTGACGCCACTTTGTGCTATTGATATTTTCCAAATTCCATGCTATTCTGCCATTGTAGTTCTCGTTTGCACCTCACTTAAAATAAACTATTTTATTTGTTTACGTTGGCTGGCTCTGACTACGCTAAATTACGTGATATTTGCATCATAATATACACAGTTCCGACACCATTGCACTGTCTATTGTCACTGCAACAATACCATAGCTTCCATTTATGGAAATTATGTTCGTAAATATGTTTTTCTTAATTAAACCACTTGTGAATTGTCACAAATGGAATTAATTGTTTGCTTTTTGTTAGATTAGCCATTTTCATTCCAATTAACTAGAATTAATTTTATCTGATGAATTTAATGAAATAATTTTTCCGAGATGCATGTTACTAACGTGTTATGTGCAAAGGAAGTATTTCCTCGTAACATTATCATTCTCTAAAGAAATTTTTCAAGTTCTTTGTCTTTAAATGTTTTAAATTTTAAGGAAAATATTATCTTACTTCGTGTTATTTTGCCTAGGGAATTAACGAGAAGTATATAATGAAATCAATATTATTATTAAGAAAATGTTATGTATATTCTGACATTGGTGTAAAATATTACTTAATGAGTAAGAATGTGAATTTCCTTTTTTATTCCTACTACAGTTTTTGAACTTTCTGTTATAATAGATATTCATCCTGCGTGCTCAATTTGACACAGGTGTAACTTTGCTTCTACCTGATGAATTTGGGAGTTGGGGGCGATATTCGTTGACCTCTGGGAAATGACCTTCATCAGTACGCCATTAATAACAATAGCATCACTAAAGTGCCGGTCAATAAGTTACGGGTCCAGGAACTTCTCACTGCCTGTTTAGTCCCCCCTGCTAAGCAAATTGGTTGTCAACACTCTGGTTCATTAGAAAGTTTTCATCCTTATTCAAGACAAAATGTGCCGCTTTTAAAAGAATGTTAAATATTACCTACAAAGTTTAATATAATTTTCTCTCAAAAATTAAAAGAACGTTGTAAATTCACCAGAGAAGTTCAGGCCGATCTCTCGAGAATAAAGCGGAAATTTGGTGAACACTATAGACGCTAGCGTTATTGCCAAGACTAGACGGAGGATAGACGATGTGAAGACCTTTTCTTCAGCATTACACAAATACAATCTATACTGCGTTCAGTACATATTCTGAATGCGAGAGAGTAAAGCTATTATAACTGTACCTACATTTATAACTATACGAATAATTTTGGATACATTGTTTTTGTTCTTATATTTTTCTGCAATCTTATCCTATATGACCAGTCGTTCAATTTTTCCTGCGATACTAATAAGTAATAAGCAGCACGCAATAGGTAGCAAGCAGTAAGTAGTGTAACGCCAAAGAACCAAAACTTACTCGGAATAAAATCATCTTGCTTAAAAAGTTTAAAGGTATTGTATATGCAGCGTGAGTGTAAATTTTGTTTACTTTACCAATTCATCACCATCCGTATATAATTCAATCTATTTATGGAATTGAAGTTTAAAGCGTAGATCACGTTCAAAGAACCCCGCAAAAATCTTATGAAAATGAGGTTTCGGACAAATTGTCTGAAAGTTTAGTACGTTTTTTTCTTAGATCATACTGATCAAAAGTCGGATGATGGAAAGGCACATATGTGTACTCAAAGCACATTCAAATGAAACAAACTCACCTGTTTAGACTTGTGAATTATGTTATATTATTTCCCGTGAGTCACTGTGCTTCATTACCTTCCACGTTGACGTACTTGATCACCGTAGGTCTCCTTGCCTTACACGGTAAGGTGAATCATTACCGTAAGACCCCTTGCCTCTCACTATCGGGGTGCTTGATAATCGTAAGACCCCTTGCCCCTCACTATGGGGGTGCTTGATAATCGAAAGACCCCTTGCCTCTCACTATGGGGGTGCTTGATAATCGTTCGTCTCTTTGCCTCTCACTATCGGGGTGCTTGATCTTCAACAGCCCTTGGTTCCCCATTGACTCGGGAGGGAGAGAGATGAACCAAACTTCCGTCTTAGAATATAATATTTTATCAACAAAACAGCATCCACTCTGAAAGCATAGTGCCCTGATTATTGGAATTGTTGCTGGAATGTGAGAGCCACCAAGGGGGATGGAGGAGGATGATCCTCTGAGCTGTTCGATTGCTCATCGAACGACAAGTTGAAGGTATCGTCGGAATTGTGAAGAGAACATTCGTTAATGCTGACTTCTGTCTTCGTCTGTTATCTCTTCACGGGAAGACTCTTGTGGACTTGGAAACCTTGGCGGAGGATTGGGATTTCATTTTATTCACTTACCGAGATCGCCTCTAGCGTACACTGTGGCAGGACAACAGCTTAAGGCGATAGGCCAGTTAGTGGTGTAGGATTTCAGACATTCAGTTAACGTTGTGGGATTTCAGGAACGGCATAGAACAGTTAGTTTGCTTTTCCGGCTTCAATGCTATGCCAGGTTCAAAAAAAAACGAAAATTAACCATGAATATTAAAGTAACACTTGAAGACACAAAGTAATCCCACTTCACGGTAACGGTACACAGTAAATCATTACTAAATATGTCACTCCACGGTTATGGAGACAAACTAAATCAGAGGTCCGGAAATATCAAGGAAATTGTAAAGAATGGAACTGTTCTCTTACTTCAGCAGGGTAAAAACTGTAAACCACGTTAAACTTGTGTAAACAAGTTCTTGGTAGTTGACAAAAATCTCATGCCTCTGAAAAGCAGTTTCCTTTCAATAAAAAGTATGATTCATGGGGATACAATTCGAAGCATTAATAATTCTATTACTTAGGAGTCAAGAAGTTTTCGCATTGAACTACGAATGTTCCAGAGAAAGTATTTAAATTGTTATTAAATTATTTAGAAGTGCCTCAATTTACATTCTGTTTACTTTGAGCGTTATCATTAATTAAACAATTGAATTTAGTGGGAGTGTATAAGTACAGGAACCAGAGAAGGTCCATGCAGACAGATTCGAGAAATTATGCCGTTTAGTCCTTACGCGTCAGGTCACACCAATAATAAGTACGAGTATTACAATAAACTAGCGTACCCGTACGAGAACTCTCGCATGCATTACTCCAGCCTCTTCCTTATTTTTCCATTTCCATATTAATCCCGTAATATACATTTTTCTTCAACATCCTCTTCTCCTCCGTCACGTGTTCTTTATGTTACCTTGTTATTGATAACAATAATACACCCTTGAAAATACAAACTATTCTTATTTAACTTCATTATCAAGCAATGAGGTACACCCGTGTAATTCAGTCGCATAGAACATCAAGTAGTTAGTAATTTCACATACATTTGCAGATTCTACGGGCTCTGAATATATGGGCTGAAATCGAGAAGCGTCGAACCTGCAAAACTGTAATAGAATGGTCACCCTTTAGATTATTGTATGAGAAACGTTTCTTTGAGGCCTCAGGCCTCAAAATTTTAGTTTTTAATGCGCTACAACGCTTCGTTCAGGAGTAATTTAAGATGTAGATTTTAAAAAATCCTGACGTGCGTTGCGAGTTACATTTTAAGGCGGCTCCACACATGCGTCATTCGGCGAATCCCGAACTTGCGCTTGCCGAATCCCGAATGACCGGAGTGCTCCTCGTGGGGTTCGCTGAACATTCGTCGAATAGCGAGCGCTTTGAACCACGCATGCGCAGTTTGTAGTGTCTTGTGTGTTTGCCGTGCGCTCTGGGTACAACGAATATTCGCTATCTGTGCTCCGAGCTGCAATGGATGTGGATTCACATCTTGTAATTGCTGCAGCTGCGTATGTGGTAATGTCTTGTGGGAGTATATTACTCAATAAGATAAAGAAAAAACCGAAAAGAAGAAGATGATGGATGGTATCAGTTCATCGCAGCAGAGAAACGTAAGTATTAATTAGCTTGCGGCGAAATATTTGCATTTTCAAATGAACAACTTTATTCTAGATAATAAAATTAAAAACCTAATTCTATTTACTAAAATTCATGTACACACATTCTACAAGAAGTATCCTCCACTGACCATATATCTGACTTTTCTCGGGACATTTACAAATCTGGATAAAAAGGTCATTGGGTGTTTAAGAAATTATTACTGGTTATTAATGAATGTAGTGACAACCTTTTGAACATATTTCTAAACTTATAAGTTAGTTCTATTTGACCTAGACGACTTGCAATTTTATTATAATCATGAGAGATTCTGGATAAGTTGTGATTGAGGTTAGTTGATGTTTCACACGGTAAACCAAGAAACAATTGTGCTAATTGGTACCAGCTTTTTAATACATATATTTTGGTAAAGACAAGCATGCATAAAAGTGTAATTGGAGGTAAAAGAAGTGTTTTTGATATTTCAAGTACCATGCCTTGTTTTAAAAATCATATATGCACAATTTTTATTTAAGACTGCTAAATTTCAATGCAAATCAAAATCACTCCCAATTCAGTGACTGCTTCCATCAATAGAGAAAAAAATTCTATTCCTAAATTGTAATTACAAGCCTGTTGCACAGTATTTTCTATATCCATTTCATGGATTGGTATCCCCCAAGATTTTTCCCAATGACCATACATTCTATCGCTGACATTCAATGTTTTTTTCCATGTGTATCATTTGTTTTATCTGTTGCAGGTATAATGGCACAATGTTAATGGCTGACTTGCTGAGAGAGCCATCTGGCATGTTCGAGAACTTCTGCAGAATGTCCAGTGAGGCCTTTAACTGGTTACTCTCAGAGGTGCAACCAAGGATTGCCAAAAAGAACACAAAGTGGAGGAAAGCAATTCCACCAAATGAGCGTCTTACCCTCACTTTGCGATTCCTTGCAACTGGTGACTCTTTTCAGAGCATCGGTTTGCTATTCAAGGTGTCATCTCAGGTGGTTTCCAATATTGTCCCACAGGTGTGCAGTGCTATAATAAATGTTCTGCAGAATTATGTGAAGGTTAATAAATACAATAGATTTTTTGAAATATTTATTTTACCACAAACCACTCCGTATTGTTCACAAAAAACATCTGTACATGGGGCTCTCCATTTGGATCAGGAGGCTGAATAAATTGATCCCTCGCCTCCTTTTTTATGTCCATAAGCACTTTATTAATTCTATGTATGGCTTCATCTCTATAATACTCGTCCAACGTTTCTAATTGTGCAGCAACTAATTCGCCAGCTATCGTGCTGACGCTTTTTTTTGGCACGTGGAGCTGCTGCTGTCTGCAGCAGCTTACACGCGCCATTCATCTTCTCCTCCAATTCTCTCTCGCTTACTCTCCTTTTCCTCTTGTTTTTGTTACTCTGTCCCTCTGTCCCTTTGTTTTGTGATGTCGAAGGCATCACCAATGCTGCAATACAAAAAAGCATTAAATTATAGCAAGACGGCATTAATATTGGTTGTAGTTAAAGTACTAAATTAATACTCTGGGGGAAAAAAAACACACACACCCCATCATTTTCTATTATTTCGAGGTCAGGAATTCTTACGTCGTCGTCATCGTCTTCTCCTTCCTCCTCCTCCTCCTCCTCCACCACCTCCACCACCTCCACCACCACATCTGGATTGTTTCCTTCTGGTGAAATATCCTAAAACATTAAAACATAATTAACAGGCCTCTAATGCAAAACAATGTTCTGTGTTTCAGATTCCACAAAGTGCAAATGAGTGGCAAAAAATTGCTGACAAATTCAATGAAGACTGGAATTTTCCCCACTGCATTGGTGCAATCGATGGGAAGCACATAATTATTCAATCACCATTTCATAGCGGAAGTGATTTTTTTAATTACAAAAACAATTTTAGCATTGTTTTAATGGCACTCGTGGATGCAGAATACTGCTTTACGTTTGTTGATTGTGGCTGCCAAGGAAGATTAAGTGATGGGGCAGTTTTTAAAAACACAGTGCTTTTTAAAAAAAATTATTAATAATGAACTTAATTGTCCAACAGAAGAACCATTGCCAGGCCGTAAAGCACCAGTCCCGTATGTTTTTGTTGGGGACGATGCTTTTGGCCTAAGGAAAACGATTATGAAACCTTTTCCAGGTCTTCATACCAAAGGCAGCAAGGAAAGAATTTTTAATTATCGCCTGTCCAGAGCCCGGAGAATAGTTGAAAACGCATTTGGGATACTTTCCAATGTTTTCCGGGTTCTGAGAAAACCCATGATGCTGCAACCCAATAAAGTTGCAACTGTAGTTATGACTTGTGTCCTGTTACACAATTTTTTGAGGAGGAGCAGAACATCCTGTAACTTGTATACGCCAAGAGGCACTTTTGATGAAGATTATGATGGTAGGGTGATAGAGGGGACATGGCGGCAGAATGCAAATGACATGACCTCTCTTCTGCCTTTACGTAACCAACCGCGGAAAACGAGTATGGAGGCAAAAGATATTAGGAATGAATTTGCCGAGTACTTTATAAGTAATGGCCAAGTAACATGGCAAAGCCATTTTTGTTGAATTATTACTCAATTATTTATTTATGACTGACTTATTACTCAATAAATTGATTTGAAATAGTTACCTCTGTATTTATTGTATTCCTTGGCTCATCTTTGTCCAACAAGAAGCTTGCCATTTTTTGAAAGGCAAACCATGTCGGTTTATAGGAGTCTTCAGCACTTGCTCCACTTCTCGAACTACATTTTATTTTGTTAATATTTGTTCGGAAGCAGGCCATCAACGAACACTTTTTACTTTTCAGAGCTGCCACAGAATATCTGCCGCCCATCTTTGCCTCGATGCGCTTCCATGCATCGTGGACATCCGTTCTTATCTTATGGTTCGGGTGGCGCGAATTCCAGATAATGCTCTCGGCCTCAAGTTCGTCGAGGAAGGCCAAGATGGTCTCATTGGACCATTCGACTTCTAAAAACAGATCAATAATTTAAATGGTAACAATAACTCACAATGATAATTTTGAAATATATTCAAGTTACAGTTAAACTTTATCGTATTCTGATGTGGGGACTGTAGTGTAGGCTAATTCTGCTCACAGGCACTACAGGAAGGATGGAGTAAAGATAGTTATTTTTGGCTTAACATGCATCCAGATTTTACAATTAGAGTTTTATGTGGAAACTTTAAGTAAAATATAAAAAGTAACTGAGTTAGGAGGCACTGAGCTAATCGTGGGGTATACTTAATTGATATTCACATAAATATGCATGCACTGTATATAATTATAGACACATACATGAATACAATTTTGTACTTAATTTTCTTGACTAAATTATTTATTTAATTTACTTACGAGGAGGTACCTGAGCCATCACAGAAAACAACAAAAGCGACCTGTAACATAGTTCAACAAATAATGGGCATATTTCATTTTTTACTATTTAACTATATTAAATTTATTCCATTTACTTACAAAAAGAAACTAAATAACTTAATCAGCACCAGGAAACTGCTCCAGAGAGGATACAGAAGGCCACTTGTAACACTGTTCAACAAATAATGGGCATATTTCATTTTTTACTATTTAACTATATTAAATTTATTCAATTTACTTACAAAAAGAACTAAATAACTTATTCAGCACATAAACTGCTCCAAGAGAGGATACAGAAAGCCACCTGTAACACAGTTCAACAAATAATGGACATATTTTATTTACATTTTAACTATCTTTAAATTATTT
>JAHLJT010009419.1:71675707-71712198 GCA_031308135.1 Acheta domesticus | reverse complement strand
ACAGTATAAATTTGAAGCTTTTGTGGACATACGAAATACGCGAGGTTTTACTGTATATCGTGATAATAGTAGTACATGAAAGAAACTGATAGCACAAGCGTGAATTCACGCATGATTTTAAGTGTACTGTTAGATTATACATTATTTACTTATTAGGAAGGGAAAAATTACGAGCCATTTCGATTCAATAAATATAGTTTTGAAATGTTCAATGAGATATTGAAGTTGTATGCAGTGTTATTAGTAGGTGTAGATAATAGTAATTTGAGGAATAAAGTGATTATAAATCGCTTGTCTATTTTAAAATTGTTCTATTTTATTCTTTAAAGATTACGTAAGGCCTTTTCTTATTCAATATCTCATTGTTTATTTAGCCTGATAATCTTCGCCCTGCAAACCCTGAAATGCCATAATTTATTATTGAAAATCATAGCCCAGGAAGGATTCTGTACTTCAGTAAACTCAGGGGCCAACACTGGAGTACGACAGAAACTTGTGTGTAGGGATGAGGACTGGGGTTTCTCTCAAAGTAGCTGACAGATGGTAAAGATGCATTGAGAGAGTGAGGGCGTCCCCACAGAGAGATGAGGTGTAATTTCAATGTTTGAAGAAAAACTTCGTAGCTGATTTTTGAGAAAACCTTTTTTATGGTGTTTTTGGAATTGAGCCTATTTGATAAGAATTTTATATAAAAAACGGAACAATTTTTTAGAAAATATTGATACTTTTTAATGCTTTCACATAAAATTACATTTTATTAAAAAAATGTAATTGAACACAAATGCCACATTTGAGCATTGAAAGCTCCATTTAGGTTATAAATACTGGTGGTTCTCTAAATAAAAATTTCAAAGAGGATAGAAAAAAAGCTGAGCAAAGCTCTTGCGTGGCGAAACGAAAGACGGCAAAGGGCAAGACGGAGGTTCGTGATATCAAGGCTCTGTTATCTATCTGCCAGCGGACATTTCACCGTCAACTTATTTCCCACTGCGAAAGACGAAAAAGGCGGTCCGTCTAATCGCGTGATGACACGCATTCAGGTACGTAAACCAGCTTTCGACTTCGGAAACCGATGAGGTAAAAAGTGTGCCTTACGAAATTATTTGGCAATTGAAACACAATCAATGATACAAACACATCGTTAGATCCAGTATTTTAAGGTAAAGCTAGTTGTGAAATACATGTGGCAGCGCATTTTGAAGAGAAATCTCTATCTCTCTTAAGCAGTACAGACGCTAGGAATGGACAGACTTGTGTGATAGCGACACCCAAAGCTGGATGTACACAACATCTGAGAATCTGATTGGATGTACACAATACATGAGTACCTCACTGGATGTAAACTATACCACAATACTTGGCACGGGAACAATAAATTTCCGAAACGTTGGCAGCTAATGTAGTTTTTTAATTGAAAAATTCCCAATGAGAAAAGACATAGAGGTGAAATTTGTATCTCATTATTTTTTACTTGCCTATTCTTTTACTATTATAAAATTATGTAATTCACTAAATAATTCCAGTTTATTTCGAATACAGTCATTGAATACCGTTTTCTGTATTTACAATTTACTTTCATTAGGCTTCAAATCATGACTAATTCAACTGAAATGTATTAGTAGAATAAATATTTTTAGAACAATTGAGTCTTGTTTCCTTTCAGAACTTTTGTTTTGAGTTTTTACATGCCACATTTTCTCAGTTGAACAATAAATGAAAATTGCCTTATTAAAGTAATCCTTCCTGTAATATAGTTCAAATCTGTACGAAAGTTGGCCGAAACCTTCCTTTCTTGGGCGGTGTCAAATCCTTCCAATGACGAGTAAAATCCTGTTTGAAGAGAGACTTAAGGGTTTACCAGCAAAACGAACTAAGAGAGGTACCAGGTCTCTGAAATCTCCAGCTGATAGAGAATGAATCCTCCCCACGATCCACAGATCTCAGACTGCTTCTCCTTGTTCCCGTCTTGCAGTGCCCACCGTACTCAGCGAACATGTGTACTACTTGTTCGAGAATGTATGTATTTTGGTTTTCTTTTCTGCCTTTTTAGTCTCTAATCTTAATTACTCTTATTTTGTTCTTTCGTAACAATCTTTGAAAAGAAAAGGCATAACAATCCGTTTTACGTATACTTTTAAGTATAGCTATAATTTCTCAAATGGTTTTCGATTACACGCGATTTTTTCTTTGGCTTCATGAATGCATATAGTATCTTTTCCCTACGCTACTACAATTATTTAATATTATGATAATGCGGTCTAAAGATGTCACACTAAACAAGTAGTGGTACAACAGCGTGTACCTTCTCGAATCAACAACGGTCACATAATCTTATAGTACTGTAATATCCGTCCATAATAACAGATCTCGGCAATCACATACAAAACTCATTACAATTCTTAGTACATTTAATTTATTTAAAGATAATTAATCAATGCACTATTTTGTACGATTGCAAAACCTTGGATCCATTCACCAAAAAACATCACCCAACTACGAGAAGTTGTTCTGAGAACTTCAAACTGTGTCTCGGCGTTCCCATTATAATATTGGAACGTGATAATTCAGAAATTCGAATGTGCGAATTCAAAAATGTACAAAACTACGCTACAGGACTCATTTATAAAATTGTATGTGCATTTCTTTAAGAACTATTTTTATTGCAAATTTCATTTAAACAAAAAACTCTAGTATCAATATTGTACTTTTGTAATGTTAATTTTTGCAATTTTCGAAATACAAAGTGTTCGAGAAAATTGGACCAGCACAATTCCTTTACCGTTTTCCCCACAAACGAGGTAAACATTTAAACAAAATTTGGAGCCGGTTTTGAAAAGATAACGGTTTGGAAAATTTCCCCAACTTTTCAAGTAATAAAAATTATTCATCCTTTTCAAAAAAAATAGTACATGGCCCTATTTGAAGATCTTTCTCTGATGAACAGATATCAAAAGGAGAACAATCTACGTTCTTTATTTTACTTGGAGGGAAAAAGCCGAAAAAATTTGAACTTTTGCAATTTTCCAAAATTAAGGTAGTTCAAGGAAACTGCGTATTACCCCATTTCTTTAAGCGTCTTTTGCTCTATCCAAGGAAAAAAAATGTTGACCATTTCTTATGAAGATTTTGAAAATGTTGACACTTCACATAAGTAAACATTCAATAGTCAAAATATCCCGTTTCACATTCATGGGATCACGGCATCGATGAAAACGATTGAAAAATATCAATTTTGGTGAAAGTTCTGTCTATATGGTTAGCTTCTAGCGTTGTTCACGTACGGACGTTTCAGCCAGAATTCGATTTTTCGGTATCAGCGACCCACCGAACGTGACTTCGAAAAATACGTGTAAGACGAAGCAAATTACTACATATCGGAAACAAGATTTATCTATTGTTTCGTTATCTGAGCCTAGCAATAAGAGTTTTTCAGATAAAAGATCGCCGTATTCCTTCAGCAGTACAACACATTATCTATACTGCGTAAAGAGTATGCGAGAAAGAATTATTGTAGGGCTTCACTTTTTCCGCTCAAACAATACTAGCAAATAACCCACACTTAGGTTTTCTTCGAAATGGAGATTCACCGAAGGAACTACCTCAATTTGAGGTGCGGTGAATTTTCAAAAAAATGTGTGCGCAGTATACGAAAAAAAATGGTTTTAAATTCTATGAGTGTTTATAAGTGTCAAAACAGCTAACAATTAAAACTAGTTTTGCTACAACAGCACATACTTTCTTGCAGTATTTGTAACTGCTCCGGAATATTTTAGTACTACATGAACCTGAACAAGTGTTTCAACCAGAAAAAAATCAACCTTTCCTCAACCAGATATCTCCCAACTCCCTCTGCCCCAGCTGGGACAAGCTCTAAGCTCCCGACCGGTCTCCCGGCATGTGTGGTAGTATAGTGTATGTTAGTATAAGTGTGTGTAAGGAGAGAGGATACGACAAGGAAGAAGAAGGAAAGATAGCGCGCGCTCCGGGACCCATTGTTAGGGTACTGCTTCCGGCGTTAATATGATTTTGATGGAAGAAACCACAGAAAAGAACCGATCAGAGCAGCGGGCCACAAGAATTCTCCTTCAGACAGCCACTGAATTCGACCTTCCTGATATGCTAGTGTCAGAAATTCTGCCTCTGTCGGGACTCGAACTTAAAACCTTCCGGTTCGAGCGACTGTAGTGACATCAGTTGATGCCCTGACCCATCTCCCCATCTCTCCCGGTGGGACTGACGGTAGGACGGACGGACGGGCCAACTGACAGGCGGCTAGACTGACGTACATTTCACCGTCAAGCGATTCAAGCACTAGAATGCATCCGACCATATTTACAATATACAGGGTGAGTCACGTAACTTTAGCACCTTCTGTAATTTTTGAACGGTTGAAGTTATTGTAATGCAGTTTTTACAGAACTGCATGAAGAAAAGGGGCTAATTGATACGTGCATTAATTTCTATTTTATCACTTGTATTTTACGAGATTTTTTAGGTAACTTTGTTTTTTCAAATGGGACTATACATATTTTTTCAGTCCACCATGACGAGCGTAAAAAGACAAATTCAATGATGTACATATTGTTATATGTTAGATAAGAATTTTTTTGATTAATTTTGATTTTTGCGACTGGGGTTTAACGGACATTTTGAATAGTTCACCACACAAGGTCACGCAAAGCTCCACCAGCACACGCGCGCCCAGGGAAGGGAAGAGATGGAGAGGGATCTTATTTGAAGATACGAAACATAGTATTCCAAATATTCACAAAACCATTGCAGTTTTTTCCTGAACTGTGTTTTCCATCCTTCTGCATATTCAGATTTTCGTCTTTCTTTGATTGAAGGAATTAAAGGATGGAAAATAAGGATTTGTCATAAGTTTGTATTGTAATAAACTTGTTTATAACTTCAACTCCATTTAATGGGGTTTCATGAGATACGTATTAATGGGATCTTGAAACAAAGCACAATGAGAATAAATAATTAAGACTACAAAAAAATATTGCATATTTTGAGCAAACAATTTCAATGTTAATAATATTATAATAATAACTTAGGGATAGAAATAATCTTATTTCAATACATACTACTTAAGACAAATCCGTATTTTAAATCCCTAAGAAACACAATATATCTGAAAATGGGTCAGGATGGTAAGGAGAGTTCAGGAAAACAGTTTTGTGAATATTGTTCGTATCCTCAAGTACTAAAATCCCTTCCCTTCCCCGACCCAGCGTTTGCTGGGGGAGCGCTGCGTGACTTTGTGGGGCCGACAATTACAATGAAAATATCCGTTAAACACTAGTCGCAAAAAAACCACAATTACTCAAAAAAATGCTAATATAACATATGACAATATTTATATCTTTGGATTTGTCTTTTTACGCTGGTCATGATAGACTGAAAAATACGTATAGTCCCATTTGAAAAAAACAAAGTTACCTCAAATATCTCGTAAAATACAAGTGATCAAAGAGAAATCAATACACATATCAATTAGCCCCATTCCCTCATTCATTTCCGTGAAAACTGCATTTCAATATATTCAACCGTTGAAAAGTTACAGGAGGTGCTAAAGTTACGGGACTCAACCTGTATAGTAACAATAAGCATAAGGTTCATTAAGTTTCATTAAAACTAATTTAGTCATTTTATTTTTCGTTGCAAGGGTACCGAAATAAGACATTTTCTGTTGAAAATTCGCCATTTTCCAGCTGACGCTTACAATATTTTTTTCTTATGAAGTAAAGGCGAGAAAATAACTAGTGGTGCTACAGAATGGCACAAACTTCCCCGTATTACTTTTTCATTTCTTTTGGTCTCGGTTAGCTATTCGGACTTGCCACATACTCTTGTCAGCTGCCATCTATCGCCGCCCAAACTACATTTTTTGACATTTTATTAATTTTTCGGTTTCCTAGTCGTAGAACGGAAATATTATTTTAAGAATATTAAAGAATGATAAAACATCGTGCTAAATGGAAATTTTCATTCAAAAATCTGTAGCCGTTATTAAGAAAATGACCTTTAAGTGCTAATGTAAATTCGAAATTTGAAGCTCTTTTTCACAGATAATTTTTGAGTTCTCGAAAAACTTCGTTTAAAGTCATTTGAAGCACTTCAACTCAGAAATACAATAGTGTTTAGAAATTGCGGGAAACGGGCATACAACCGAGGGAAAGGCGATCTGAAGGTCACGTGGTAGTGGCAAAGAGAACTATGTGCTTTGCTGTAGAACGAACACGTTAGACTTCTGATGCTGTGATTTGTTACGCAAATATGAACGTTTCAAAGTGAATTTCATTTTGTCTGAACCCTCGTCAGAATTAGTAACGTTATAAGCGGTATAGCAAGACATGCTATAACTTTAAGTATTGACGTAGTAAAAATACGATCTTTCTTTAAGAAAGTAAATTCAATAATATTGAAAGCTGTAGCAAACTTTAGCACTCATTTCCAATCTTTGAATTTTATGACAATTATGGTGAATTTTTGTTTTATTAACGAACATGGATTATCATAATATTTTATTATATACATTTCATTTTAAAAAAGTATGCAAGTATTACTTGCATTTGAATGTTCCATGACGTCAGATTTGATTTTTTTAATCAAAGATAAATCCAGGGTTCAGAGTGGCACGATTCCTTTGAAAATAGTCTTGACTTCCAATGAGGTGAAATTATTTTATTAGTTGCACTATAAAACTACTCAAACGACTTTTGCGTGTAGGCCTTCACCAGAATACAAAGTATCAATCGAAAATATTTGTAGAACTCTCGATAGAGAGCCCATATTGTAGTTTTCAAAATTGAATACAAAACTTGCAAGGTAAATAAAACCAAAAGCACTTACTTTGAGTCATATTAACTGTCTTTTCATATCCCAATCATAGTCACATGCAGTACGTTCTTCGGGCGGATGAATGCAGTAATTCTACCATACAATTAAGTACACAGCGTTGTAGCTGCTTCTATCGTTGTAAATAGGAATTTTATTATCACGCCTGCTTTTGAAACAATTATTTTGCGCCTTTATATTTGTTTTTAAACTGCTGAAAACTACTTACTGCGTTGAAATTCGTTTGCAGGTAATGTCTTCCTTCTTTTTTGCTATTGTATATTTGCATACAGTAGTATTCGCGTATTTATCAATGACAATTGTGAAAATATTAATTTCTTAAATAGAAATGTTAGATTGGTTGGCCCTGGATACATTACGCAGTACGCGAAGTGATATAACATTCGAGATCGCGTATGAAGTGGCGGTATAACTATTGTTTACAAACAGAACCACGACATCGAGGTACTCCACAGCCAATCATATTAACTGTAACATTCTGGCCAAGGGTAATCCACGAATCCGTCAATTCTCTGATGACCGCGGTTGGAGAATAAGAACAGCGAGTTATCCGAGTGTTAACCTAATCCGGGAATTCCTCGATTTTCATATTATTTTCGAAGTAATCCATGATAGAGAATACGGCCCTTAGACTATCAATACAGGACTCTCTGCTTTGGAATCACTTATAGGGGTTGAAAGTTCTTATGATGGCCAAACGCCTTGTTTGTATTGTGATGTACTATTTTCAACCACCAACACAGAACTGTGAGTTCAGAGAATTGTTTGAAATGACTCACTATGACTGTGTTGGCGCCGAAAACAACATTTAAATCTGTAATTTTTGTAAATTATTTTTTTTACTACTTTGGAATTATTGATTTTTTACCCCCTTTCTGAACAGTTAAGAAAGTTTAGTTGACACAAATGTTGAAAATAAGGTTATGATACTTGTTTTTAAGTAAGGCACTTAATTTTTTTTAAGTCGAAATAAAAGTGGGGATTCATATTACTACTTTCACCTCTGTTATTTCTCTAGTAGTGAATAATCGTTGTAATTTATGATTTTGTTATTTGTTTTTTATTTTTGTTAATATTTTGACTGTGTTTGTTGTGAGATTCGATTTTTTTTCTGGTAATGCAGATGACGAGAATGTCTGGATTTTTGTCCCGATCGAATGGATAATACTTAGACTTAGTGTGGTGATTTGTTTGAGATTTAATCGCCTAGTGATTTGTATTTGTGAAATTATGATTCCATTTTGATTTTTGTGACGTCATCCCCTTCTAGAATTTTTAGTGTTGAAGTCGCAAATTAATATGATGTTATTCGAATTTGATTAAGTTGGTATCCTTTATATTCGAAGTGGGATATTATTCACAGGTTCCATATTGTAACGGTTCATAAACCTTTTACTCAATTAATATAGGTAATAATTGATGCAATTACTTTCTTTCTCCCCAACCTGGGCAAGTCAGACCTATTCGTGCTTATAAAATCACGTAAATAAACATATTTGTTTTGGCACAATGGCCGCTAAATCCACAGGGCTAGTTTATTTGGCGATTTCTCGAAATATCGCAATTGATACTGCGTGACGTGCACACCGCTATCTTAGTGTTAATAACAAATCTATCTGTTTACTTACAAATTGCAAATTATTACCTGTTACTTTAAATCTAAAATTTTATCATAGATCTGCAAAGACTTCTATATTGCCTCGATCTGTGTTCCATTACAGTACAGATTTATATTTTATATGAGTCCGCGAAGACGATCCTATATAGGGAACGAAATAATGTATAGTTGATTTTGGGGGCCTGAATCTCTATCATATCCTTTTACCTGCCATTTGACTTCTAATATCTACTGGAAAGAAAATAACTCAGGTTTCAATGTTGCCGAATCGCAATGTCGGAAGCTAATTATTTTGCCGATTCTCGCCTTGCCGAAATAATGATCAGCAAATCCAATTCTCGTTCTAATACACAGAACATAACAGCGAATACATGTTTAAACCCATTGACATAAAACAAAATTATCTTAACAAAAAAATCAATACATTACTCACACATTCATACATATTTTATATACAATACCGTTCACGCGAATGCACCACTCTTAAAAATCTCAACGACAAACAACAGTGCATTCAATTTATTTGCTTTATAAAGGAAATTGAAGTGTGTAACAATATTTAAACATATATGTATAATTATGAGTTACTGTGTTATTATGTACTGACTGTGTAATTATAAAAGTAGCTGCTAATAACTTTATGTAGTTGATGCGACTTTAAATGAATCAAATCAAATCAATCTTTTAAAAATTGAAAATTTCCAATGGCCATTTTGCTTTACTCTTAACAGTTACAATCTTGGCCTTGCTATAAATTTTATTATGATATTGTCACTTCCCTAGTGTCGTTCAGTTGACCCCGAAGTAGCGTCCTCGTCCATTGCCAATGCCGCATCCAAACACCCTCACCAAATTCATACCATTTCTTCAATTTCGATAATCCAAAATAAAAAAAAAACCTTTTCTGACTAATATTTCACCGATTGGAACATAATTTTTGAAATATTTAACACATTTATAACATTTAACGAATTAAACAAAACTCAAATTAAGAACGCAAATTACGGCCTGATGTTGCCTTTCCGACAATCTCACAAACTCCTCTCTTTCTTATGCATTGTTGCATACCATTCCTGCACCGCGCAGTAAATAAAGAACAGCTGTTCTCTTCTGTCAAACCTGCAATACTTTTTACACATTCTATTTCCAAAAGTCTTTATATTTCTCATATTTCTTCGGTATAGTAATTTCTAAATAAAATCCAAATAATAACTTAAATAACATTTCGCTTTTCAAATTCCAGAACTTGTTACATGATATTAAATGTTTGTGATCGCTCATCACATGTCAAACACATTCAATTGTCTTTGCCTAATATGTGGAAATTTTACTTAAATTATTCGTTAGTCCATAATGATATAGAATTGTGCAACTGTTTATTTATATAGTGTATATTCTCTATTTCTTTCTCACTTGTCTGCTAAAAGCACAGTTACTTAGATTTTTAAGAAATAAATAATACTTTCCTACCTTCACCATAGTACCTTTGACTGTTTATTTTGTTTCTTCAAATGTCAATTTCTAAAAAATTTTGTCCAATTTATTTATATGAAATGTACCAACAATGTCTCGTCATAGACTATTACGAGATCGTTGACATCATTCACCTTAGGACGGTTATAATCGTGACCCGTTCCGAATTTATAGTAAATTTTTGGGCGCCAGGAACAGGTTACGTTAATTAAAACCAATGCTTCCACAGCTAATTTTAACAAATGGATAAATGTCCGGCTAGCTGGGTCAATGGGTCCCGTTATGGATAATCGCTATCGCCTAGATAGCCGATTACTTGATCTGCCAACTATACAGTATGGCGAGGAATCTGAAAGGGAATAATTATCTATCTCTAACTACTTAACTATTGTGATTGACCAAATGAAAATCTTTTTTTTTCCAAAAGAGAAATTTAATAATTTATTTACTTCTATTGACAATTGTTTTGTTTCTAGGTCATGACCTCGTTTTAAAATAATACCTTTGTACTGCAGTACTGATCTAAAGTCTTGATCTACGACGCCCCGCAGTATCTTCCCACTTGAATGCAGATGAACCCAAGTCCAGCTTCTTTCTTCTGATCTTGCGACACTGCCGACGAATCCAGCCCTCACTACCTAGAATATCTATTGGTTCTTACGTGATATTTAGTGTTCCTAATCCTCCCCAACTAGTGGTAAAACATTAAAGTCCAACACCGCAATATAAAAGAAACTTTCAATGTCCTCATCGAATTTACCTCTGCCCATCAACTTTCAGAGTCCGAAAAACTATTGAGTCTTACGTCAAAACTTACAAGTCCCACTCCCCTGATGTTAATCTCGCGAGCGATCTGTACTACTCGACGACCTCTATCAGAATGTCCTTTTCTCCACCGTTTTTCCGTCGTCAACGCTTCGGTATCCGTCCTTCGTTCCTCTTTTTTAAAACAAAACGACAAAATTCGACAGTCTATTCTCTCTTAGCCAATCCATTCATCTCTTATCAAACCGAGTAGCCACGCCCTCGATAGTCATTCCTTTTCAGACCAATTCCACATTATTTTATATGTCTTTCTAGCCAGCGCCCCTACCTATTCAAGGCCTGAATGTAGTTTATTGACCTTGCCAACCACTACGCCGGCGTTGCTAAGGCTGTATATTGCCATTTGCAGACCCTTTTACCCAACCCATTTATAGCCAATGTTATTGACAAAATATATAATATTTTGGTATATCACAATATATTACTGGGACGCGTCCAAATGGACAGTCACAAAATGCTATTTAATACAGTGCAGATAGATAACGTTTCAGTTTACAGGGTATTAAGTAAATGCATATATTGTATAATTCGAGATGAATACTGTGTTTATTTTTAGATGGGTTTGGATGCCCACAATGCAATGTCTACATTGTACACTATGTATAAAGAAATGTGTAAACGGCTTGTCCGGCTGTCTGGGCGTGTTTGGTAATAAAAATTATAATAATAAGAACATTACTCTTATTCGCCTACTCGGCGTGCCACTGTAAACAGTTCTCTTAATAATAATTGACGATGACAATAATAATATGAACGAGAACGATAGTAATTTTATCTTTTCTTGCCAAACATTGGGCAGCCACTGTAAACAACTCCACGTGGTGGGAAGTTTTTTTTATAATAAAATGATATCTAATTTTCCGTCCGTCGGGCGTGCCTCTAAATACACGAGCATGGGCTCCAAACACTTTAAACCGTTTCAGAAAATTTGTAGGATAGTGGGAACGGCAAAGCCGCCTTTGCAGGTACGGTGATTATCTCTATTGTGGGATACTACTGCAAATGATAACATGTAAATATCAATTTCAAAGCCACCATCAATGGCGCGCTGATTTATTTAATTTTTGTTTTCCTGAAATTAATTTCCTTCGTCAACTAACTTTATCCGTGGACTATCCAAATACATACACCAAAGAAAAAAAACACAAAAATAATAATAACACAAGATATTGCTTTCCCACACACTTAACATTTCAATACTACATTCATTCTGCGCGCATGATATTTTCTTAGCATGGCCATTCAATGTTATCATTACGAAAAACAAATATTGTTTTAGTTTCGAATTAAAATTTTAACAAGCTTGACCTTGCTATAATATCCGTGCGTTCATTCAGTTGAATCAAAGAAAGTTAATTCACTTCCCTGCAGATTCTGCAACGCTGGAAATTCCGCTGCCAATTACAACTCCATTTTCTCCCACTGCTGCCAGAGATGTGCATTCCATTTCACCAACACACACCATAGCTTGATATAACATTTTCCGTTCAAATCCCGAAACTCATATTTGGTCTACGAAACTGTTTATCGGTTTTCACGCAAACACGATGCGTCCTCTAACAAAAATTACTCATCTGACAGGAACCATGATACGTTCCCCACGGAAACACTTTCACGTCTGGTAAAACTGTATTATCCAGGATAACTTTTTGAACAAAAACCTGTCTGTCCCCTGTTCTGCTTGACACATTGTTTCAACACGAAAATCACGTTTTCTACTCCGTTTGCTTATTTACTCACGTCCGGCTCTTAAGGAATTCATCAGCAAAATTGGAAAGGAAGTTCCATTTTTTAAAAGCCTTAAAACTGTCTCTATTTTATTATTTTCCCTATCATCCACATTGCTTTCAACATTCAACTGTTCATTGACGCCACTTTGTGCTGTTGATATTTTCCAAATTCCATGCTATTCTACCATTGTAGTTCTCGTTTGCACCTCACTTAAAATAAACTATTTTATTTGTTTACGTTGGCTGGCTCTGACTACGCTAAATTACGTGATATTTGCATCATAATATACACAGTTCCGACACCATTGCACTGTCTATTGTCACTGCAACAATACCATAGCTTCCATTTAAGGAAATTATGTTCGTAAATATGTTTTTCTTAATTAAACCACTTGTGAATTGTCACAAATGGAATTAATTGTTTGCTTTTTGTTAGATTAGCCATTTTCATTCCAATTAACTAGAATTAATTTTATCTGATGAATTTAATGAAATAATTTTTCCGAGATGCATGTTACTAACGTGTTATGTGCAAAGGAAGTATTTCCTCGTAACATTATCATTCTCTAAAGAAATTTTTCAAGTTCTTTGTCTTTAAATGTTTTAAATTTTAAGGAAAATATTATCTTACTTCGTGTTATTTTGCCTAGGGAATTAACGAGAAGTATATAATGAAATCAATATTATTATTAAGAAAATGTTATGTATATTCTGACATTGGTGTAAAATATTACTTAATGAGTAAGAATGTGAATTTCCTTTTTTATTCCTACTACAGTTTTTTGAACTTTTCTGTTATAATAGATATTCATCCTGCGTGCTCAATTTGACACAGGTGTAACTTTGCTTCTACCTGATGAATTTGGGAGTTGGGGGCGATATTCGTTGACCTCTGGGAAATGACCTTCATCAGTACGCCATTAATAACAATAGCATCACTAAAGTGCCGGTCAATAAGTTACGGGTCCAGGAACTTCTCACTGCCTGTTTAGTCCCCCCTGCTAAGCAAATTGGTTGTCAACACTCTGGTTCATTAGAAAGTTTTCATCCTTATTCAAGACAAAATGTGCCGCTTTTAAAAGAATGTTAAATATTACCTACAAAGTTTAATATAATTTTCTCTCACAAATTAAAAGAACGTTGTAAATTCACCAGAGGAGTTCAGGCCGATCTCTCGAGAATAAAGCGGAAATTTGGTGAACATTATAGACGCTAGCGTTATTGCCAAGACTAGACGGAGGATAGACGATGTGAAGACCTTTTCTTCAGCATTACACAAATACAATCTATACTGCGTTCAGTACATATTCTGAATGCGAGAGAGTAAAGCTATTATAACTGTACCTACATTTATAACTATACGAATAATTTTGGATACATTGTTTTTGTTCTTATATTTTTCTGCAATCTTATCCTATATGACCAGTCGTTCAATTTTTCCTGCGATACTAATAAGTAATAAGCAGCACGCAATAGGTAGCAAGCAGTAAGTAGTGTAACGCCAAAGAACCAAAACTTACTCGGAATAAAATCATCTTGCTTAAAAAGTTTAAAGGTATTGTATATGCAGCGTGAGTGTAAATTTTGTTTACTTTACCAATTCATCACCATCCGTATATAATTCAATCTATTTATGGAATTGAAGTTTAAAGCGTAGATCACGTTCAAAGAACCCCGCAAAAATCTTATGAAATGAGGTTTCGGACAAATTGTCTGAAAGTTTAGTACGTTTTTTTCTTAGATCATACTGATCAAAAGTCGGATGATGGAAAGGCACATATGTGTACTCAAAGCACATTCAAATGAAACAAACTCACCTGTTTAGACTTGTGAATTATGTTATATTATTTCCCGTGAGTCACTGTGCTTCATTACCTTCCACGTTGACGTACTTGATCACCGTAGGTCTCCTTGCCTTACACGGTAAGGTGAATCATTACCGTAAGACCCCTTGCCTCTCACTATCGGGGTGCTTGATAATCGTAAGACCCCTTGCCCCTCACTATGGGGGTGCTTGATAATCGAAAGACCCCTTGCCTCTCACTATGGGGGTGCTTGATAATCGTTTGTCTTTTTGCCTCTCACTATCGGGGTGCTTGATCTTCAACAGCCCTTGGTTCCCCATTGACTCGGGAGGGAGAGAGATGAACCAAACTTCCGTCTTAGAATATAATATTTTATCAACAAAACAGCATCCACTCTGAAAGCATAGTGCCCTGATTATTGGAATTGTTGCTGGAATGTGAGAGCCACCAAGGGGGATGGAGGAGGATGATCCTCTGAGCTGTTCGATTGCTCATCGAACGACAAGTTGAAGGTATCGTCGGAATTGTGAAGAGAACATTCGTTAATGCTGACTTCTGTCTTCGTCTGTTATCTCTTCACGGGAAGACTCTTGTGGACTTGGAAACCTTGGCGGAGGATTGGGATTTCATTTTATTCACTTACCGAGATCGCCTCTAGCGTACACTGTGGCAGGACAACAGATTAAGGCGATAGGCCAGTTAGTGGTGTAGGATTTCAGACATTCAGTTAACGTTGTGGGATTTCAGGAACGGCATAGAACAGTTAGTTTGCTTTTCCGGCTTCAATGCTATGCCAGGTTCAAAAAAAACGAAAATTAACCATGAATATTAAAGTAACACTTGAAGACACAAAGTAATCCCACTTCACGGTAACGGTACACAGTAAATCATTACTAAATATGTCACTCCACGGTTATGGAGACAAACTAAATCAGAGGTCCGGAAATATCAAGGAAATTGTAAAGAATGGAACTGTTCTCTTACTTCAGCAGGGTAAAAACTGTAAACCACGTTAAACTTGTGTAAACAAATTCTTGGTAGTTGACAAAAATCTCATGCCTCTGAAAAGCAGTTTCCTTTCAATAAAAAGTATGATTCATGGGGATACAATTCGAAGCATTAATAATTCTATTACTTAGGAGTCAAGAAGTTTTCGCATTGAACTACGAATGTTCCAGAGAAAGTATTTAAATTGTTATTAAATTATTTAGAAGTGCCTCAATTTACATTCTGTTTACTTTGAGCGTTATCATTAATTAAACAATTGAATTTAGTGGGAGTGTATAAGTACAGGAACCAGAGAAGGTCCATGCAGACAGATTCGAGAAATTATGCCGTTTAGTCCTTATGCGTCAGGTCACACCAATAATAAGTACGAGTATTACAACAAACTAACGTACCCGTACGAGAACTCTCGCATGCATTACTCCAGCCGCTTCCTTATTTTTCCATTTCCATATTAATCCCGTAATATACATTTTTCTTCAACATCCTCTTCTCCTCCGTCACGTGTTCTTTATGTTACCTTGTTATTGATAACAATAATACACCCTTGAAAATACAAACTATTCTTATTTAACTTCATTATCAAGCAATGAGGTACACCCGTGTAATTCAGTCGCATAGAACATCAAGTAGTTAGTAATTTCACATACATTTGCAGATTCTACGGGCTCTGAATATATGGGCTGGAATCGAGAAGGGACCATATTAATCGAGAAGAACCATACCTGCATAACTGTAATAGAATGGTCACCCTTTAGATTATTGTATGAGAAACGTTTCTTTGAGGCCTCAGGCCTCAAAATTTTAGTTTTTAATGCGCTACAACGCTTCGTTCAGGAGTAATTTAAGATGTAGATTTTAAAAAGCCTGACGTGCGTTGCGAGTTACATTTTAAGGCGGCTCCACACATGCGCCATTCAGCGAATCCCGAACTTGCGCTTGCCGAATCCCGAATGACCGAAGTGCTCCCCGTGGGGTTCGCTGAACATTCGTCGAATAGCGAGCGCTTTGAACCACGCATGCGCAGTTTGTAGTGTCTTGTGTGTTTGCCGTGCGCTCTGGGTACAACGAATATTCGCTATCTGTGCTCCGAGCTGCAATGGATGTGGATTCACATCTTGTTATTGCTGCAGCTGCGTATGTGGTAATGTCTTGTGGGAGTATATTACTCAATAAGATAAAGAAAAAACCGAAAAGAAGAAGATGGTGGATGGTATCAGTTCATCGCAGCAGAGAAACGTAAGTATTAATTAGCTTGCGGCGAAATATTTGCAGTTTCAAATGAACAACTTTATTCTAGATAATAAAATTAAAAACCTAATTCTATTTACTAAAATTCATGTACACACATTCTACAAGAAGTATCCTCCACTGACCATATATCTGACTTTTCTCGGGACATTTACAAATCTGGGTAAAAAGGTCATTGGGTGTTTAAGAAATTATTACTGGTTATTAATGAATGTAGTGACAACCTTTTGAATATATTTCTAAACTTATAAGTTACTTCTATTTGACCTAGACGACTTGCAATTTTATTATAATCATGAGAGATTCTGGACAAGTTGTGATTGAGGTTAGTTGATGTTTCACTCGGTAAACCAAGAAACATTTGTGCTAATCGGTATCAGCTTTTTAATACATATATTTTGGTAAAGATAAGCATGCATAAAAGTGTAATTGGAGGTAAAAAAAGTGTTTTTGATATTTCAAGTACCATGCCTTGTTTTAAAAATCATATATGCACAATTTTTATTTAAGACTGCTAAATTTCAATGCAAATCAAAATCACTCCCAATTCAGTGACTGCTTCCATCAATAGAGAAAAAAATTATATTCCTAAATTGTAATTACAAGCCTGTTGCACAGTATTTTCTATATCCATTTCATGGATTGGTATCCCCCAAAATTTTTCCCAATGACCATACATTCTATCGCTGACATTCAATGTTTTTTTTTTCCATGTGTATCAATTGTTTTTTCTGTTGCAGGTATAATGGCACAATGTTAATGGCTGACTTGCTGAGAGAGCCATCTGGCAAGTTCGAGAACTTCTGCAGAATGTCCAGTGAGGACTTTAACTGGTTACTCTCAGAGGTGCAACCAAGGATTGCCAAAAAGAACACAAAGTGGAGGAAAGCAATTCCACCAAATGAGCGTCTTGCCCTCACTTTGCGATTCCTTGCAACTGGTGACACTTTTCAGAGCATCGGTTTGCTATTCAAGGTGTCACCTCAGGTGGTTTCCAATATTGTCCCAGAGGTGTGCAGTGCTATAATAAATGTTCTGCAGAATTATGTGAAGGTTAATAAATACAATAGATTTTTTGAAATATTTATTTTACCACAAACTACTCCGTATTGTTCACAAAAAACATCTGTACATGGGGCTCTCCATTTCGATCAGGAGGCTGAATAAATTGATCCCTCGCCTCCTTTTTTATGTCCATAAGCACTTTATTAATTCTATGTATGGCTTCATCTCTATAATACTCGTCCAACGTTTCTAATTGTGCAGCAACTAATTCGCCAGCTATCCTGCTGACGCTTTTTTTTGGCACGTGAAGCTGCTGCTGTCTGCAGCAGCTTATACGCGCCATTCATCTTCTCCTCCAATTCTCTCTCGCTTACTCTCCTTTTCCTCTTGTTTTTGTTACTCTGTCCCTCTGTCCCTTTGTTTTGTGATGTCGAAGGCATCACCAATGCTGCAATACAAAAACGCATTGAATTATAGCAAGAAGGCATTACTATTGGTTGTAGTTAAAGTACTAAATTAATACTCTGGGGGAAAAAAACACACACACACCATCATTTTCTATTATTTCGAGGTCAGGAATTCTTACGTCGTCGTCATCGTCTTCTCCTTCCTCCTCCTCCTCCACCACCTCCACCACCACATCTGGATTGTTTCCTTCTGGTGAAATATCCTAAAACATTAAAACATAATTAACAGGCCTCTAATGCAAAACAATGTTCTGTGTTTCAGATTCCAGAAAGTGCAAATGAGTGGCAAAAAATTGCTGACAAATTCAATGACGTCTGGAATATTCCCCACTGCATTGGTGCCATCGATGGAAGCACATAATTATTCAATCGCCATTTCATAGCGGAAGTGATTTTTTTAATTACAAAAACAATTTTAGCATTGTTTTAATGGCACTCGTGGATGCAGAATACTGCTTTACGTTTGTTGATTGTGGCTGCCAAGGAAGATTAAGTGATGGGGCAGTTTTTAAAACCACAGTGCTTTTTAAAAAAATTATTAATAATGAACTTAATTGTCCAACAGAAGAACCATTGCCAGGCCGTAAAGCACCAGTCCCGTATGTTTTTGTTGGGGACGATGCTTTTGGCCTAAGGAAAACGATTATGAAACCTTTTCCAGGTCTTCAAACCAAAGGCAGCAAGGAAAGAATTTTTAATTATTGCCTGTCCAGAGCCCGGAGAATAGTTGAAAACGCATTTGAGATACTTTCCAATGTTTTCCGGGTTCTGAGAAAACCCATGATGCTGCAACCCAATAAAGTTGCAACTGTAGTTATGACTTGTGTCCTGTTACACAATTTTTTGAGGAGGAGCAGAACATCCCGTAACTTGTATACGCCAAGAGGCACTTTTGATGAAGATGATGATGGTAGGGTGATAGAGGGGACATGGCGGCAGAATGCAAATGACATGACCTCTCTTCTGCCTTTACGTAACCAACGGCGGAAAGCGAGTATGGAGGCAAAAGATATTAGAAATGAATTTGCCGAGTACTTTATAAGTAATGGCCAAGTAACATGGCAAAGCCATTTTTGTTGAATTACACTTATTACTCAATAAATTTGATTTGAAATAGTTACCTCTGTATTTATTGTATTCCTTGGTTCGTCTTTGTCCAACAAGAAGCTTGCCATTTTTTGAAAGGCAAACCATGTCGGTTTATAGGAGTCTTCAGCACTTGCTCCACTTCTCGAACTAGATTTTATTTTGTTAATATTTGTTCGGAAGCAGGCCATCAACGAACACTTTTTACTTTTCAGAGCTGCCACAGAATATCTGCTGCCCATCTTTGCCTCGATGCGCTTCCATGCATCGTGGACATCCGTTCTTATCTTATGGTTCGGGTGGCGCGAATTCCAGATAATGCTCTCGGCCTCAAGTTCGTCGAGGAAGGCCAAGATGGTCTCATTGGACCATTCCACTTCTAAAAACAGATCAATAATTTAAATGGTAACAATAACTCACAATGATAATTTTGAAATATATTCAAGTTACAGTTAAACTTTATCGTATTCTGATGTGGGGACTGTAGTGTAGGCTAATTCTGCTCACAGGCACTACAGGAAGGATGGAGTAAAGATAGTTATTTTTGGCTTAACATGCATCCAGATTTTACAATTAGAGTTTTATGTGGAAACTTTAAGTAAAATATAAAAAGTAACTGAGTTAGAAGGCACTGAGCTAATCGTGGGGTATACTTAATTGATATTCACATAAATATGCATGCACTGTATGTAATTACAGACACATACATGAATACAATTTTGTACTTAATTTTCTTGACTAAATTATTTATTTAATTTACTTACGAGGAAGTACCTGAGCCATCACAGAAAACAACAAAAGCGACCTGTAACATAGTTCAACAAATAATGGGCATATTTCATTTTTTACTATTTAACTATATTAAATTTATTCCATTTACTTACAAAAAGAACTAAATAACTTAATCAGCACCAGGAAGCTGCTCCAAGAGAGGATACAGAAGGTGTAACACTGTTCAACAAATAATGGGCATATTTCATTTTTTTCTATTTAACTATCTTTATTAAATTATTTATTCAATTTACTTAAAAAAAGAACTAAATAACTTATTCAGCACCAGGAAACTGCTCCAAGAGAGGATACAGAAAGCCACCTGTAACACAGTTCAACAAATAATGGACATATTTTATTTACATTTTAACTATCTTTAAATTATTTATTTTAATTTATTTACGAAAAGATAATTCAATAATTTTCAAAGGCAGAAACACACGGACTTCCAAAACAAAACAAAAATGAATTGACCACGTGCAACGAAGTTCAACAATAATAATTCATATATTTTGTTATTTACCAACGTAATTATTCTTAATTATTCTTATTTATTTTAATTTACTTACCAGAAACTCGCCCAACGACACGACTCGCAAAGACGCCCACGCACGTGTTCAAACCAACACGACCACGAGGGCGAACAAACGGCGAATGCTGGGCGAATGTGTGGATGGAGTTTCAAACAACCGGAAACTCTAGGCAAGGCGAATGTTCGTTTCCTTTGATGTGCCGGAAAAGACCGACAGGCTTCGGCTAGGGCGAATACCGAATATTCGGCGTTCGGCGAATCGCGAACGACCCGTCCACACTACTCGGGATTCGGCGAACGCAAGTTCGGGATTCGCCGAATGACGCATGTGTGGAGCCGCCTTTACATGAATATTTACATGCGTTTTTAAACAGATCATTTGTATTTTTAAAGTAAAAGTGCAATTCGTCACGTCTCCTTGAAATTCTCTTTCCTTAGAGACCTCATTTACAGAAATTGGTTGCGTGTGAGAGTCGCAAAGGGAAGATATAAGGTACTGCGGGTAACATTGTCACATCTTATTTTTTTAAGGTTCTACATTGTTGCGTCAATCTTCATAATGATTATTTTGACACTTTAATCCTTCACAAAAGTACAATGTTTCTTCAAAATATTGAAGTCACAGATTCTATAATTTGAAAGATTTTATTACGTTTTAAAAGCAAGAAAAGTGGCAATATTATCCCTCAGGGGTCAAACATTGCCACTTCTATTTATTTGCAAGTCTCTGGCAATGTTTAAAGGTGTGAGAGTTAGATAGGAAACAGAAACATAAATATGCATCAGAACATTATTAATCTTTGGGTTTTGACAATTTAAATACTCTAAATAGAGATAAATACTGCTTTGAGAACTTGGTCTAAAATAAGTTTTATTAACTGTTTTACATTGTGATAAAATGCGATGGGGAAAAGTGCTATCTCCTTTTTACAGGTATATTTAGTCTGGGAAGCTCAGCAGAAATATCGTACTTTGACATAACACACGTCATTTAAAATGGATCTGCTAATTTCATACAGTTCAATAGCCTTTTCCTACTTAATTTTCCACTATTTACTTTTTCCTTTGCTTAGTGCATTTTAACTTCATCATAGGTTTGCAAGCCTTAGATACTGGATTTTTTTATTTGTCTACGCGGCGAAGTTACAATGCAAGTATTGCGACAACAAAAGAGTAATTTTGTATCAAATGTACTTAATCAATGTTTAAAATGTATAAGTCGTATGCTTTAGAAATCACAGTTCAGTCTTGGCAGCGACCGCGAGTAGACGTGCCTGCCGCTCCTAGGGTAGCTAGTGCTTATCGCAGAGTGCCAAGATAAGGGCCGGGGCAGCCCGTCCCAGGTCGAAGGTGGCGAAAGTGTACCTCAAAACGTCTTGTTCAGATTTCTAGTCACAGTACCATTAAAATTACTAGTGAAGTGAACCACATGTTAAACGGCGATGTAACCCTAGGGGGACATATCACCAGGTCAGTGCAAATACTAAACCACGAAGATGCAGAAGAAATGTACATAGACCCAAACAGTGCTCCCTGCTACAATGAATGAAATTCGTAAAAATTCACCAACAATATCCAGCAACCGCTGCAATAACTTGAAGTAACGCAAAATCAACTAAAGGAAGCAATTACAGCAAAACCAAATGTTACTTTATCAACTCCAGCAACGCGAACATCTTAATCCAGTGCCAGCAGTGAAGCAAGCAGCGTGTGTTAACCTTCAACTACCGAGTGCGCCGAATACGCAAGAGGTACAAAAGAACAGCAAGAAAGTGCCACAAATAAAACGTGGTTTGGATGCAGCAGAAGATCAACCAGAACAGACAATCTACAACGTTACGACGCAGAAACAGGTACGATCCTCTAGGAAATGTTCCAGATCCAAACTGCTCTCATTTGATTGAAATTTGCGACAAAGTCCTACTTTCCTCTATTGTTCACTATTTTCCATCACATACTATCTTAGGCGACAATTGTGCTTGCCAGTTATTTGAATATAAGTCATTAGTGTTCAGAAACGGTGTGTGCAGAAGTGGTGAAAGTCAACAAAATAATTAATTACTTACTTAATAATCAATGTTTGAGTTCAAAACATCTGTAATAAGTTAAAAGAATAACTAACACCTTCATAACACGTTAGGTCATTTATTTCTGAGCATTATAGTTTTACAACGTTTTTCTTTTACCCGCCATTTTCCGGAAAGTATGCTTTCTGACTTGCATCACTTTTGCTCTCAATGGCTCATTTGTAGTAGGAATTTTTTGGAGAAAGTTTTGTGAGACTGGGAACTGGTAGATCGCACATTGATATTTTGATTGGTTTGATGAATTTGAGGGGGTTGATTTGTACGTATGTGGGAAGATCTATTGAACTTTTTGAATTCGTAGCAACCACGATAGTTGGCGGTATGATCGCCGTTGTAACTAGCTTTCTTTCTAAATTGAACACGTATTACACTATACAAAAGTTTAACCTTATTAAAAATGTTTTTGGATTGAAGGTTTTCTTCTTAGTATACAGCAACATTTGGTGTATGTTTTCTTGGTTTATCAAATAGCCTTGTGCACATAACAAATACTTGAAACCTAAGCGCTGGAGTTCTTGTTGGATGTCCTGCTCACTGTAACAAACGGGGAAGTCTTTGATGACTGTCGGTAGTGCTTTCTTCTGTGGGTCACGGTAAGAATTAAACTATATGTTTTCTTTTTCACAAGATTTTCTGAATGTACGATAGTCTGATTTTCGCGTGGATTGCGCTTTTGTATACTTGTCTTTTGGTTTTGTAAGGAACTCAGTGATTTCTGGTTGTTTCAAAACGTCCAATTAATTTACAGTAGTCATTTTGATTACGGTGAACATAAATAGGGATTCAGGTGAACGCAAATATATTTTAAATTATTATGACTTATTACATATCAAGTTTCATTTGAAGGGACTCCTGTTTTAGTATATAAGATTTTATAGGTTTTGTCAGTGTAAGGATTTCACTTAAACATCTAGCTTTAACAGTAGTTTCTAGTAACTACTGTTTTCAATAACGCCATATATTACGATGCATTCCATCACATGTTCTTTGGCAGGTCACTTGCGCGCGGTCAAAACATACTCGCGCGCCGTTTCCAACGCGCTAAATGTCGCCGAGTCGTTAATTGAAATTGAGCAATCGGAGATGAATTTCGAAAGAAGGTCTGCCGACATAATATTCTGCTAAGTTGAATTTATAATTTTCTGTAGTAATATGGATTTGCTTTAAATACAATGTACATGTTTACTTCAAATTTGGATCTCGAGATTTTTTCTGCCTCGTCAGTTAGATAATGGGAACGTCGACTTCAGAGTAAAACGTGTTTCATTGCTAATGTAATATTTTTGTTGCGAAGTGTCCTACTTGTTTAAACAAGATTAAAATAGGAACAATACAGAATTTAACAAGTATTAAATTAACATTTCGTTGTTCTTGAAACACATTTACACACCAATATAATTATTATGATATTATACAAGTACACAATGAACATATACAAGTACTTGTCCATTGAAATGCCTACTTAACATACTTTTACTTTGGGATGATGATTCAAGTTTTGCTAGAAAAAAATTCATACATGAATCTAATTCCTACTCTTCTACAACATTGGACAATGGGACGACATGGGACGATTTATTTATCCCATGAATAGCCAGTAATTAAAAAAGATCTAGTCTAACCCAGTGAAGATAAATTGCTAAATTGACCAATACATAAAATATAGTCAAAAATCTTTTGACCTTTCTTTTGGACCACCCTGCTAATAACATTTGTTCGGGGTATCAGCTAAAAATAGACATTAGATTTTAATTAAAATACACAGAATATGCAACTTTGTTATTCTAATTGACCTTTCAATTTTCTAGTGAATTGCAGACACCATCCCTAATGAAACTCAGCTTCAGTACATAACGCAATGCCTGATAAATGCCTAGTCTCTGGAGAGCGGCGTCCACCGCCCCGACCTTGCCGTTCCGCCTCACGCTGCCCCGCGGCACGCGTGGCGTGGTCGCAGTGCGTACGTCTCCCACGTGGCTGCGCTTCATTCGCGTGGCCGCGCTCCGTCATGCGCGTGGCCGTTACTGATTCCATTAAACTCCAATTAACTTACGTACACATGCGGACCCAGAGAGATCGGCCTAAATCCCAGCGCATAATGTCTGCCGAAATTACATTAAAATTTGTCATCATATCTCTCCTCCGCAACGCGCGCTCTGACTGAACGGGAAACGGAGTTGGAACAGGGAAATGTAATCCTGCTGCCCGTACCCGGAAATCAGTACATGTTATTACGAGATAAATGGAATCTGAGTTTGGAGAGTTCAAGCTGAAATAGTGCAATGGTACGTCAGGTTGCTAAAAAAAGAAGGAAAAAAACGCTCAATCGAACTTTGCGATAGAATTGTTGTAATCATCTATCCATTGCCCGTACCTTGTGTTACCACCAGACGAGTAATAAGAAAGTACACACTGAAATATCTTTTCGAGGAGTTCCACTCATTTGACAAATATTTCTTTCATATTTTATATATGAGTTCCAAAAAATTATACTTCCCAAAACAACGATCAGCTTATTGGTTATCATTAGGAGGCGGATTTTAATGAAATATAATTTTTTTCTGTTCGTTTAACGTTTCTGCCGCTTATTATAAAAATTAATTTTATCTTATGACACAACGGAATGACCCATTTTTACTTTCCCGCATACGTACGTATATACGAAGTAATAGTATAGTTGTAATGCTGCACGAAAATATGGCAAATTTTTGACAGAAAAAAATCGTTGGCGGGCCGTGATAACGAAAAAGTGAATAATCCAGTTGATAAATTAAGGAAAAAATCCCCTAAGACCTAGTGTAGCCAGAATCCCTGTTTTGTGGGTCTTTGATACCGAAAAACCATTGGAAAACAAATCGTTCATCCGTTCGTCTGTCTGTCCGTCTATCCAGTGTATGTGAACAATATTAGCGCATAAACTATGCGTACAATTTTTTCCAAATTGAAGAAACCCCTGTTCATCAGGTCTGAGACGAATCTCTGAGATTCTGAAAAACATTCATTAATTTTTTGGGATTTTTTACACGAATGACATTTTCGAAAGTTTCTCAAAAACGGCTGCAATTTTTTTCTTTAAATTTCTTGACGGAATAGAGTAAAATACTAATGACGTTGGTATAGATCCAATTTACACAGTTAACTCTGAATTTTCGAAAATTGCAAAAGTTTGAATTTTATTCGGTGTCTTCCTCTAACTACAAAATTGCAGGTAGAGAATTTTCTTTCAAATAAAATTTGTTTTCCAAACTGAGTTCTTTCTTTAAAGTCATGTACATTTTTAAAAAAATTAGTAGTTTACGCCACTATCTCAAAAATAGCTCAAAACTTTATTTCAAACTTTTGGAACGGATAGTGCTAATTGCACTCTTTAATTTGGGGTATTTTTTGTTTTTTCAAAAAATACACAAATGTACCTTTTTTTAAAAAAATTCTCTCACATCATTAATATGCACATTACCAGCGATTTGTAAACATTATTATATTTGTGAGTGTAAGTAATTCAAATGACTTCAAATGAAGTTTTTTTGAAAACTCAAAATTTTTCTGTGAAAGAGCTTCAAATTTTGCATTTTCAGTACAGCTTAAACGCCATATTCTAAAAAACAGCTAGACGTATTTAAAATAATATTTTCATTTAGAATGAGGTTCTTATGTTCTTTATTATTTTAAAATTAATATTTCCGTTCTACTATTAGGAAACAGAGAAATGAAGAAAATGTCCAAAAAACGTACTTTGGGCGGCGATAGATGGTAGCTGGGAACAGTATGTGGCAATTCCGAATAGCTAGCTTAGACCCAAGGAAATAGAAAACAAAAACGGGAAAGTCCGTGCCATTCTGTAGCACTACTAGTTTATATTTGATAGGCTGAATATGAAGTTTGTTAAAATACTAAAAAAGTTTGACGAAGATCGATTAACTGCATTTGTTTGATTTGTATTCTGTCATCACAATTTTTTACAGCCAGGAATGTCATATTGCAGGAAGGAAAGTAAATACACTTGTGTGTACCTTAACAGTTCGCAGAATCGTCCTCGCATTGTACTCATTTTGTGTACGCAGTATTTATCTGAATTTTATCGCACCCATCTATTCTTCAATAATAAATGGAACGCGCTTTGAAAACGCCACTGTAAATATTTATCCAGTGGAAACGCACTCCATAATTTTTCGAATCGCAGTTAATTATGCAACGCAATGGGAGCCTCTGGTGTGAGTAATGACGCTTCCTGCGAACACGAAAGCGATGAATGCAAAACTCATGGAAATGGTGTGGGCGGTCGGACATCCGCGCACTAGGTGACTCACCCATTACACCCCATCCTTTCCATTCCCACTCTCTGCTTGGGCCCTGCCCGCACTTCTTAACTTTTACATTAAACCCTCGTTAGCATGAACTCGCTAAACGAATTTCGCCGTAACACGAAGAAAACTTCGGTCCCGTCAATAGATTATGTTAATACGGACATTTATAATACTCGAATAGAACGAATTTTTATAACACGAGCTCCGATAATTTCGGTCCCTTGGAATTCGAGTTAATGAGGGTTTACTGTGGTTATTCGATATTAATTTGTTTATTTCCCTCATTTAATCCTCGTTATTTGCCTCCAGAAATCTCTATTTGCAACATCCAGTTTAATTGTTTTCGGTTCCCGCGTTGAAGTCCTCGTCGCCTCCAAACTTTTTTGGCGTCTTCCTACAACTGCTAAATTGAAGATAGAGATTTTCCCTTCAAACGACATTTGTTCTTCATAATTCTATCATTAAGATCATGTACAATAAAGTCGTACAAAATTTCTGAAATACTCAAAAGTTTTCTGTGATAATGAGCTCAAATTTCCACATTTTCAGAAACTCTCAAACGCCATTTTCTCAAAAATGGCTCCAAATTTTTTATTCAAACGTTTCGTACATATAGTGCTAAATGTACTATTTGAAATTACATAAAAGTCATTTCATTGTATTCTTTTATTTAAAACATATACAAATGTATTTTTTTAAATATCTCTCACGCCGTTAATATGTACATTTCCAGCGATTTGTATACATTATTTCATTTGTGAGAGTATGTGCTTCAAATGACTTACAATTAAGTTTTAGAAAACTCTAAAGTATTATATGAAAAAGAGCTTCAAATTTCGCGTCTACAATAACGCTTAAAACAACATACTCTAAAAAACTACTCCAAATTTCTTAACGAAATTGTACATGTGTGACAAGGTGTTAATCTTTTTTAATATTTTTGAAGTAATATTTCGGTTCTGCCGTTGAGAAATCTAAAAACTGAGAACATTTCAAAAACATGTAATTTGAGTAGCTTTAAATGGCAGCTGGCAAGAGGATGGGGCAAGTCCGACAAGCTAGCCCAAACCAAAGAAATTAGAAAACTAACTTGTACGAGAATATCTGTGCCATTCTGCAGCACCACTAGTTCATTTTAAGCTCAGTTGCAGAGTCAAACTCAGTGCTTAACACGGCAGTATGTCTCCCTTTTCCATTTTCTGGCCCTTCTCCTGATGATTCTCGTCTGCTTTCACAACGTGCCCATCACATCACATTTCTCTGTCTTTTGTCTAGCTTCTCTGCATACCTATACTATAAATACCTACTCTTGCTCCTCGACTTAATTTTTTGTTTGTTTACATTACAAAACCGCAATCACCACCCCTGAGCCCTCCACCCCCTTGTCCTTGTATCTCTTGCCAACACCAAAACCCCCGCTCATTCCACCACTTCCGTTACTCCCTTTTTCACATTCCCCTCTCCGCCGCCACGCGCTTCCGTCGACCATCGGTGACGCGCGCTTAATGCCGCACTCCGCGCCGGAACCCGCCCCTCCCCCGACCACACCCGCCTTTCCTTGTAATTATTTCCCGATAAACGCGTTTTTGAGCCGCGGCGTTATACGGTCCGTAATGGGCAGTATTTCACTGACCGCAACCAGCCGGGCGAGCGGCTGGTCGACCGGACCGTCCGCCAGCCAATGAGCGGGCGAGGCACGCCTGCTGCAGTCTGGCAGGACTCGCCGCCCCTCCTCACTCCGTCTCCGTCACATCCACATCCCGCCTCTGGCCCCGTCCGCCCGCGATCCTGTCCTCGCCCCCGTCCCCGCGCCCATCCCCGTCTAGTTCCTGCCCCAACCCGGCCCCTCTCCTGCCCTGGTCCCCCTCTCCACCCTCATCGCGGTCCCCATCTCCATCCCCGCCCCGCGCCCATCCCCTCCAGTAACTGCCCCGGCCCGGCCCATCCCCCGCCATGGTCTTCGTCCCCACCCTCATCGCGCTCCTCATCTCCACCCCCGTCCCCGCGCCCATCCCCGCCCGGTCCCTGCCCCTCCCTGGTTTTCGTCTCGACCCGCATCGCGGTCCCCATCTCCACCCCCGCCCCCGCCGCTCCGCCCCGCGTTGCCTGGCACGGAGCCAGCCCCCCTACGGCCCCGGGGCGAGCGCGGGGCGGAGAGGTCGCCGGTGGCGCCCCTGGCGCCAAAGCGACTGATGGCCGTGCCGGGGGTGGAGGGAAAGCCCGTGCAGGGTGGTGTCATTTTAGATGCGGCTCAGTCTGGTGTTTCCTCATCCACACAGTAGTTATTAACGGAATTAGACAGATAAAGAGCAATTAACCAGCCGAGTCTTGCTTTATTCGCGCATGTCGTTCAATACTATTCGTGAAATCATCGCTCGTAAGAATAGTAATTACCGTCATTAGGCCGAAAGACACCAAAACAAACGCGGTTGAGGTTTGTAAACCGAAATGAGAGCCGAGATTTATAATTAAGTCTATTTTATTGTCGCCCTTGTGTCATTCAATACTATTCGTAATGCCATATTCTTATAAGAAAAATAATTTAAATAAGATATGAATTTGATTTTAATACTAGGAATGCACAGCAATATTCCATTCCTATTCGATTCGATCCTTGTATGCATCAGACGCGATGGTCTTTCTTTTCGATTCGATTGTCATCTAAGTCGCGATAGTTTTTTCTACATTCATTTAAACAAATGTATGTTCCACATATTAAGATGAAGGATATTCCAGACGATGTTTTAGAAATTGCAAGTGGTGCAAGTTTCCACTTGTTACTCGAAACGAAGATGCGGTATGAGAAAGAATAGCTGTTAGCACATTTTGGTCGGCGCGGACAAGTTCCTGCGACGTCCGCCCACCTGAGCACTCTTTGTGGTACACCCGCCAAATTATGGGAGTTCCATGCTACACCAGTGTGTTATGGAGGCGCCAAATCCAAAGTTCGCGCGTCCCACTTAAAAAAATTCAACCAATTAATCAAGCAATCAATTAATGAATTAATTAAGTCATTAATTGATCATTGTTTCCCCGCGCCTCGATGCATGTGGCGGTTCTACCGCTGCCCGGCCAGGTTGCAACCAGCTACCCTCGCCGCCGACACGGATGACGTCACGTCGACATCACACCGTCACCGCCGCTGCCACCACCACCACGCTGTTGCCGCCCGTATCTCCCCCCGCCTCCGTCCGCCCCTCGTCCGGCTAGCCGGCTGGCCGCCTCTGCGCCCCGCCCGGGGTCAGAACTCGGGGCGGGCCAGTGCCGGGCGGTTAGCGGGAGAGAACGCTGGTGGAGTTGTGGGCCAAAGCGGAAGGGGCTGTGGTGGACTTTAGGCGTGAAGCATTCACGTCGGTGAAAGGCATTTGCTTGCTATCTGCATTGAGACCCTCTACTAGACAGCTGTGTAATTTGGAGGAGCTGTGGTGCTGTGAGAGTGGTCTGGTTTGGAAAATCCAGCCATGTGTGCCTCGTAACCTTTCAATACATTCTGCAATGTTATGTTAATTTGGTTTTTCTTGCTGTGTTAGTCAGGTAGCATCGCTTGGTCAGTGTGTGCCTTTCATTTTGTGTTTTCACAGCATTGCAAGAGTTTTTGTGAAATTGTTAAAGTTTTTTTTGTATTCTTTGACATAGCAAACTTTTCAACATTGGAGTCAATTGACAAAGTAAAAGAAACTGGCATTTGCCAAAGAAAGATTTGAGACACGCTTCCACTCGTTGTGGTCAAAATTCTCAATGTTGAAACTATGTTTTCTAGTTAACGAAAATTTTGACACATCAAGGTTAGTATTCCACATTTTTACTTTTCTCGTCTTACTAACGTAAGAAGAGTAAGTATAGTAATTGTGCGCTGGAAAACGGCGAATTTGCAACCCCCAAACTCTTAATGTCGGCCAATGATAACGAAAAAGAGGATAAATCCGGTTGCTAAATATTGAAAAAAAAAACCCTCTAAGACGTGATGTAGCTAGAATCCATGTTTTGTACATCCTTGATACCGAAAAATCGATTGATGTTTACTTGAACTTGAATTTTAATTTTAATTTTTATTAGAACACTGTAACCTTTCGGAACAGCACACAGAAGCGAAAGTGTGACCACTCTGGTGCTTCATAGATTATGCCGCGTTGCAGAGGCAATGCAGATTTGTGACGATTCTTGCTGAGCTCGCACGTGTAACTAAATGAAAATCGATATATTATTTAGCATATTTAAAAAGTTGCGAGGAGAGAAAAAAATAAAAAATTCTATAATAGAAACCTTTATGGCATTTATTGAAAACTGAAATAAGCTATAATGTTGCGTAGTTTGAATCGCTTTCACACTTGTGTGTCAATAACTTACGAGTATTTCGGTCCTTCCAATAAACGTCTCAAATGCACTTCGGATTGAAGTGGCAAAACAATGATACAGACAATACCTCTATTCTTTGAATTATTGATTTCAAATAAATTATATCTAATAAAAATTCATTGTGTCGTGACGCCGTGACGACAAGTGAAGGGAGCAGGAGGGCAGGCGAATAACAAGACACACTACCCTTTTATGGTGGTTTATTCCATGCTTACTTAAAATACATATTCACTTACAAGGCCGCGGACAAGTCACAAGCGAGCAAGAGGCAGTGACAGCAAGGCTCGGCGGCAACGGCAATGGCGGCGACGGCGTCCTCGCGTCGGGTTCGGTACTCAGTCCGAGCGCCTAGTCGCCGAGAGGCGTCCAAGGTGATTCGCTCACTGAGCACGAAGCCCGCGCCACGAGTCCACGTGACAGTCTCAGTGTTTCCGACCGGAGCGCCTGGTCGCCGTAAGGAGTCCAGGGGTGTTCACTCGGTCAAGTAGCTGAAGACTGCCCTGAGTGGAGCCGCGCCGGCTCTTATACAGGCGCCGATCGCGAGCAGGCCTGGGCATGTGTTTTGGGGGAAGGGTGCGGGGGCGAGCGTCGCACCCCCGGTCGAGCGGAGGTGTGGGTGTCGTTAGGGGGTGGTTGGGGGAGGAGGCGGGGGCGGGCGCCGCACCCTCGGGAAGCAGGGCGAGGCGAGCCGGCCTGTGCCCTGGTTCGATGCCGTCGCCAGAATTGTAACGCTTGCCGCTTTCATGTTGTATAGCTTATTTTGTAATGCCGCTGTTGTTTGGCATATTTTTTGTAATGGTTTAATGACCTCAATGAAACAGACATGGTATTTTTATAACAATTTATTGATTGTTCTACATATTTTAATGTTTAGACCCTGTTTGGGGTCTTTTCCAAAATCTAAACTAGTGGTGTTGCATAATGGCAAAGACTTTCCCATCTTAGGTTTCTATTTCCGTTGGTCTCGGCTAACTATTTGGACTTGACATATACTTTTGCCAATTGCCATCTATCGCCGCTCAAACAACATTTTTTTACGCTTTCTTAATTTTTCGGTTTCTTAATAGTAGAACGGAAATATTATTTCAAGACTATTAAAGAAGAGTAAAACCTCATCCTAAATGACAATTTTCTTTGATAAATTTGGAGCCGATTTTCCGAAAATGGCGTATAAGCACTACTGCAAATTCGAAATTTGAAGTTCTTTTTCACAGAAAATATTCGAGCTTTCGAAAAATGTCATTAGAAGTCATTTGAAACACATTAATTCACAAATACAATAGTGTTTACAAATTGCTGGGAATGTGCATATAAACGGCGTGAGAGATCTTTCAAAAAAATTATATTTATGTAATTAAATAACAACAACAACAACAACAACAACATGAGAATACAGAAAAAAATATTCCAAGCCATCTTAAACAGTGCAATAAGAACTATCCGTAAGAAAAGAACCACTAAAATTACCAAAATAATGTACATGACCTTAATTAAAGAACTCGCTATGCAGGACGATTGGTTCGCATCATTACATTTATGAGTACATGTGCTTTAAATAATGCCATATAACGTTTCTCGGAAACTCAACCTTTTTCTGTGAAAAAATTGTCAGAATTCCGGATTTTCAGAAACGCTCAAACGCTATTTTTTCATAAATGTCTCCAATTTCTTTTCAAACTTTTCAAATGGATAGTGATAATTATTCTTTTATGTGACGTAAAGGTCATTTTGGAGTATTTTTTTGGTTTTTCAAAAATTACACAAATCTAATTTTTTTGAAATATTTCTCACACCGTAAATACGCACATTTTCCAGCAAATTGTAAACAATCTTGTATTTGTGAGTTAAAATACTTGAAATGACTTTTAATGGAGTTTTTCGAAAACACATAAGATTTCTGTGAAAAAGAGCTTAAAATTTTGCATTTACTCTAGCGCTTAAACGACATTTTCTTAAAAACAGCTCCACATTTTTCAAAGAAAATTGCTATCGAGGACGAGATTTTTCTGTTCTTTAATATTCTTAAAATATTATTTCCGTTCCACTGTTAGGAAACAGAAAAAATACGAAAATATAAAAAAAAGTAATTTGAGTGGCGATAGATGGCACCTGACAAGAGAATGTGGCAAGTTCGAATAGTTTACCGAGGCCAAAAGAAATAGAAAACTAATACGGAAAGTCTTCACTATTCTCTAGCACCACTAGTTTACTTTCTCTTCAAAGAAAGAAAATAAATTCTGGTTGCAATAAACAAAAAAGTTTAAAATTGTTGTAAAGTTTTTCTAATGGACATGGATAAATTTTCGCTCTCTTTATTTAACCAACTGTCCAAATTTATAGGAATTCAGTCATAAAAATATGAAATTTTAACTTACAGTTAACTGTGAATTAAAATTTCCTTTTACTGAATATATTATAATTATTTTGTAATTACTATTGTATAATGTGAAAAAGGTTTGTTTTTGTCTTTCACACCAAAGAAAATACGTAAAGAAATTCGAGTGACATTCAGCTTTTTAAAGATTTTTGCCTTGGGATTGAATTAAAGTGCCACAAAATCTGAAATCCTCTCAGGACTTTCTCCATCAACGCATTCTGTGGCCTTGAGATTTTAATTAAAAAATCCCTTCCAAGAGGTACAACCATAAACTCGTGTAAAAAATATTGTATAAAAGAACATCGTAAACAATGAACGGGGCAATAACCTTCCTTCAGGAAGATGTAATCAAAAGAAAAGAACGACCGCTCTTTCGTAGAACGACAAATTGTGTTGTCATTGCGGTGAACAAGAAATAAGTTTTAATCTTTAGCTTTGCTCATTACAAAGCTTTAGGTTTCATGTAAATTAACTAATTAATACATTTACTATTCCGTTTGTTGTAAAACTGTTATTGACCGTTTGCTCGTGATGAAAACATAGCGAATTTATGGAGCATAAAAGCGCCACAACCGTTATCACAAAGGGTGACCGTTTAGTAGCGTTGTCGTTAGGACACAGCTTCCGTTTGTATCACTTCTATCTACCTCTCTTATTGTTGTGTGTGAATTCGCTTTATATTTTCTTTTAAAGTCACGTTATTGACTTTGTTACCACCAAATTCTCAGTTTCTGAACAGTTGTATTGAAGTTGTGTCATTGTTTATAATCTGGCAAAAAGGAAATACCATATAATGTATGACATCTTTCCTTTTTGAGCTTTTTCCTAAACAAAGCCCGTAGTTGGCCCGTAGTTGGTGTGAAACCTGTATACCGGGTCTTTATCGTATCTTGCAACTCAGGTCTGGAAACACCAACTCTTGTTTTGCCAATTTGGCAACGCGTGAAATACCTTCGACGCCCTTTCACTTTTAGCGAAGCCCGGTCGCGTGCCCTCAGAATTCGGGCTGAGAGAATGTGTCCAATTTTAGTTAGAAGAAAGAGAAAGCACGTATTCTGTCCTTGTTACTCTTCAACGTACTGCGGCCACTACACTGGAAAGAGTAAACGCCTGTCTCTTCATAAACGGTGGTCACTTTGAGCATTTACTCGACTGTCAGTTTTTTGTCATTTTAAGATAATTATATTTTATTACTTTTTATTAATTCTTTTCAATAATTATAAATGTACTACTTAGTTACATTTTATTAGTATTTTTAATAATTTAAAAAAATATTCACATGCGTGAATATGCGTGGTCACATGCGTCTTTAGCCCATTTTAACATGCAACACTACAGGCGTGTACCTATCTGTATGTTAAGCAATTTAACATCCTTAGGTCCGGTTTCACCAATATACACCTAACGTGACGTTAGTAAACGAGCCGTTAAAATTAACTTCCCCGTTAAGATTTGTTCCGTTTCACCAACGTTTCCACGGCTTCTGTTAGCTAATCGCCAGTTAAATTTAATGGGTGTACAAAATGCATGAATATTTGCTTTTAGAAGGCCGTGAACTGGAAACTCTGTGGAGAATGAGCTCTCAATAGACACACAATAAAGAAACAAAACACAGTATACACTAGAATACGCATTCTCTGTCATTCTATTGTGGTCAATTGTGGTGCTTGTACAAGTTTTGTTCTTTTGTGGGTTATAATTTGCCATGTCAAAAAGAAGCAGATCCGCCAATTTTTCGGCAGAAGAAAAAGAAATTCTTGAAGACTTGCTCCACAAATATAAGATTATTACGAGCAGAAAAACGGATGGTGCTAAAAATAAATATAAAAATAATTTCTTCTTTCCCTGAAAACACGTGGACGCACAGACGGCATTTCCAAGCTTTCCAATTCGTCGTCGTCTTCCAGTACATACTGCAAAGCTCTTTCCATTTTCCTGAAACTGCGATGCCCGATGAAACCGAAACCCAATATTTCCGATGCGCTGCCCACTAACCAAGCGTTAACTGCTGCTAACGGAGCAGATATCACGCGTTAACTTTAACGGAAAATTAACAGGCGTTAAAGTTTGGTGAAACACGTATTTCCTCTAACGGGCCGTTAAAATCTCCTAACATCCGGTTAGCGTGTTAACAAGCATTGGTGAAACCGGCCCTTAGCATCGGGTTTAACATCTTTGGCAACGTGAATAAACAACCATTGATTCATTGCAAGTCAAATGTTTATTAAGAAAGAAACAAGTCGGTGTAGAAAACAAATCAGATTCAAATAATTCAGAATAAACGTAACTCATATTAGTTTTTTGGGATAATTATTGTTCATTGTAATAGGTTTTAATAGTGCAGTTAAAATGTGTTTTAGGTAAATTAATTTCATTTTCCTCGCATTCCATCAAATGAAACTCTTCTTCAGTAATCATATTTACTGACGATCTGAGGTGTCGCCACTGGAAATCGACGCGCCAACTTCCTCACCGAACGTCATTTCTTTAGTTATCTTTAACTTCAGGAGAATTATTTGTATCCATCTTTTTTCAAACCACGGTATACGAATATTGTTTAAATAGATATATCGCAAGCAATACCCCACAATATCATAGTAACATGCCGCAAACAACAGAATTCATATGTTTACAATCGCAGTAATATAAATTTTCGCATAAATCGTGAGATTGACCGATAAAATGCTGAACATACCACGAAATGTTACAATGTTATTACTGTCTCGTCCAAATTAAAAATCTCGGCTCCGCTACGCTCCATCTCGATTTTTAACTTTTGGCCTTTGTGGTAATTACTCTCATAACATTTCTACGTATGTTTATTGTCTGTTACTAAAGTTTTCTTACTTGCTTAATATGCAGATTTCATAATAATAATAATAATAATAATAATAATAATAATAATAATAATAATAATACATTATTAATATTGTTA
>JAHLJT010009419.1:71653239-71675607 GCA_031308135.1 Acheta domesticus | reverse complement strand
TTGAAACACATGCTTCAAATAATTCTTATTTCCAAGTTTTCTCTAATGAACATCCGCAGTGGAGTAAATGGAAAGTAAGTTTTCAAATTTTCTTTATTCTGATATATTATTAAATTCGATCAATTCAGAACTATGATTTGAAATTTCAGATCTTGTAATGCCGTATGATTGCCATCCAGTACGTGCAAGCTTTTGTGATCAAATATTTATAATTTCTAAACGAAAAATTTTAGTAACCTGAAAACACAAAATTACCAATAAAACAACACATTTTTTTAAAAAATTCCGTGAGTGGATGTAAGTAATTATTTTTTTGTGTTGGCAATGGCTTTAAGGAAGTGATTCAGTATTTAATTGGAATGTAATGAATTTATTATTGTGAAGAACATGGGTATAAAAGTGCTAGCAATGTTTTATTTCTTTTGGGGCGAGACATTTTCTGTACTTTCATTACAATTCGTATAAAAATATATTTCGCTCAACGGAGGGTTAGTAGATGTTCGTGAGGAACTTGTAAAATCATAAAATCTATTAAACTGGAGAGAAAAATCATTCCAATTCTAAAGACTGTGCTGAAATTAATGGATGAAATCTCTCCAGTTATTACGTGGGTATAAGCCGCAATAGACCTTAATCTTCTTATTATCATCCTGCGCAACAATAGCCTGGCAATCATTCTAAACGCATTAGGACAATACGAATGTACTGGAAATGGAGCGCGGTCTTCCTGTGCAAGTATACCCGGTGCGAGTTTGCCATTAATCTCCCGGGCAATGCCATGGAATCTGCCTGCCCCTTCCCCGCAACCCATCCATAAATCAGAGGAGGCCGTGATTTCGCCGCTCGAGTGACTCCGTCGCCGAGGTTTGTTGGTGCAGGTGGCCGGGACGCCCAGCGAGCAGCGGAGAGCAGCTAGAACGAGCTTGCGTCATGTGTCAGTGACAGAGCGGGGGACTCGGCGAAGGATGCCCCGAAAGGAAAACAAAATATCCGTGTATCTGACTTCATTAATCCTTCACTGAAACAGGAACACTACATGAGTTAAATAAGCTAAACATATTTCTTCAAAATCCAAAATTTATTTCAAATGTTAATAAAAAAGTTCAAATAACTATGAGGGACACGTTTAATATTCAAAACAGAATTTTACAAGATCATCTGTGATTAAACGATATTGAATGTTGTTTAAAAGTATTGTTTTTATGTGTTCACGTTTACATTAATTAAAGCCAATACCTTTCATTCACTGCTTTTAAAGCAACCCTACCATTTGTATGTTCGCCAGTCTGCCTGCTGAGATTGTCTGGTTTCGCAATATTTGTTGTTGTGATGAAACTGAGAGACAGAATAGACCTCTCCTCTAATTAGGTTGAATGCTATCTTTACTGTTAAGTCAATATTTTAAATATTGTTTATATCTGTAAGTTGTTTATACCTATGAGTTTGTTTGTGTCTAATGTTTGTATCTATTTTAAATGTTATGTTTTTATTTATAAGTTGAAAATAACTGTGTAACTCTAATTTACATGTCAGATGACAAAGTGGCACAGTCAATAAATATCTGCATCCAGTAATGAATTTTTACTATTGATTTAACGGTATGTCGGTGGAGAAAATATCGCTTCCATTTTTGATATATCGATATTTTGTGCTCATTGCTTGCACACAGTTCTTTCGTTGAGATAAACTATCTTCGAAATATCGTTCGTCAGTTTTAAATGTACATCAATCTCTTTTTACACGAGAGTATATAATCTAACATTTTTCTTTCCCGCGTGCAGGAAAAGTAAATTGAATTGGATATTGAACTAAAAATTCGAGTACACTCTAGGAATTAAATATAATAACAATATTATGTACTCCCGTTGAGTAAATCAGATTTTAAAGAACCCTTTTTATCTATTCATACTTTTTATAGTAGTTAAAGTTTCACTTAAGGTGTATTCAAAGCGAAATATCAGTTCTTACTGAAAAGAGCGGTGTAAACAATGAAGGAGAAATTAATATTACTGTGTCCCCCATAAAAGTTTTACGATGAAGTTTTAAAAAAACGAAATGTCATGTGTATGCATTTTTTTTTGTCCTGAACTACTTAGCAACATTAGGGATTGGAGTTAACCGGAATCCGTAGTATTCAAAAGTCAGAGTTTTAGTTTCTCTCGCTTGTTAAAACGCATTGTGTCAATCTCTTTGCGAACAAATTTAGGAAAATTAAATAATTTTCAAACTCTCCCCTAGACATATCGAGTAGCCACTGACTGAAGTAAGTACTCACTCGATAGTGTTTTACTCGGAATATTTACTTCGAATTTTTATTACTAATAAATTAAGGCGGTCCTTATATAGAGCTGAATCTACGGATATCATATCATATCGTATATCATAAAATGTAAAGATAAATACTAAATAAATGTCTGAAAGGTGATTAGCAGCTTTCTGGAAACCAATTAAACAGTCGACCTTCGTTCAGCAGCGTTGGCAGTTGTCCCACACCATGTGCACAAATGAGAGTCCGCTCTCTCAATATTAAACCTGCCTCCTAATGTACATACATTATTTGACCTTCTGTTCATGATTGTATTGGCGCAAAATTCCATACAATCTCCTGTGATGTAGAATGTAGTCTTTGAGGAGAGATCGTCTAGAGCTGCGCAACGTAAGAATGGGTCAAACTCCAACTAATCGGTTTCCTGCGGCTACGAAGCAATAACAGTAATAACAATTTTTCGAGTGTGCAGTGAAGTTTCAGGACTCGCTCTTGATTATGTCAAATGAAAAATAAATATCAATACAGAACAGTAGTAATTACAAACTAGTAGTTGATATACGGTATGTAGTGCAGACTATATAATACGAATTCATTTTTTGCACTGAGAAAATTCTTGTATCTGTTTGTACGTGTGACGACCACACTGAGGCTCAAATAACAGTGCGTTATGAAATACCTCGGAAGTTACGCGATAGAGATCACAGTATTCCTCACTACGTATCCTTAATGTACTCCACCATATAGAATCGAAAGAATATTGTTAGAGGAATTCGGTCATCAAATGTGATTCCAATATTATCAGGAGATGAAAAGACCTGAGGCAACTTTCATAGGAAGATACGTGCTTTAGAGACCCAAAATGCATGACGAATTGATAAATTGAATATTGATTGCGCTGTAAGCAGAAAACTATTTATTTATAGATAACATCATATATTTTTCAAATGGTCTGATGGTGAGGATTTCACTAGTGGCGGTTGCTCTGGAGTCGGGCTAATCGAGTACGGTGCTAGACAAAGCTTGTGAAGCGCCACTGATGAAGTCTTCACAATTCAATCCATTGGGAAATTGCTCCAATCAGTCCAATTGCGAAATGAATGCGAGAGCAATGGAAGAAGTGACGAACGAAATAATGGTGATGCGTTATGGAGATTTTTTTGGAATGCTAGGCAGACCAATCGGGCCGGGAACTTGTTTATCCCCCGCACATTTCACACAAGGTAATCAAGAATCGAACCCTGAGACCCAGAGATGGAAGGTGAGCTGTAGGACCCGTACCAATGGTCTCCCCATGGTAACAACGAAGAGTTTAAATTCGTTCTATGCAACGTGCGTGGCACGACATCTCGCGTTGAGCAAACGGAAGCTCTCGCAGCCTCTCCCTCCCCTCTCCCCGCCTCCCTCATCCCTTCCCCGTTGCGCTCGCTGCTACCGTTTTATGGTAACGGTCCCCGCAATTTCGTTCCGGCTGTACTGCCGCCCGGTCGCAGTAATTCCTTTTTGTTCCCGCTCTGCAGCTACTGCGTTATGAATTTTATAATGGAGTTTCCGGCGCCCGAGTGCTCGGATTAACCACTTGCAGCCGGTTCTCATTCCACTTTGTCCCTCCCTTCTCTCTGTCTCTCCGGTCTTTTGTTTTCGATTGTTCTCTCCATCCGTGTCTGCCTTATCTATTTCTCTTCTGTCTGTTTTTCTGTTTATCGCGTCTGTGTGTGTTACTTAACTGTAATTATTTCGTCTCTCTGCTAACTCGTTTATATTCTTTGTATCTCGTCACCCTAGTCCCTCTCAGTTTCTTTCTTTTGTTTTTGATTGTTATCTCCGTCCTTTTCTGCCTTATATCACCTCTTAAGTTTTTCTGTTTATCGCTTCTGTGTCTGTCCCCTCCCTGTACCAATCTCGTCTCTTTGCTTTCTAACTCGTTTATCCTCTTTGTATCTCGTCTTGTTTATAACTCGTCTCGTCTCTCGTGTTTATCTTTCTGTATTGCTCTCTTTCCTTCTCTCTCTCTCTCTCTCTTTCTGACTCCTCTCTTTTGTCGTATCACCCCCCCCCCCCCGGGGGTGACGCGCCTCTGCCCCTTGGGGTGCTTCCTCATTTGCGGGGGTTATGATGAACTGAGCAGAGGTCGCGTTCGTGCCGCGTGTCCCCCTCTTGCCCCTTCCCAAGTGAAATGGTTGGAATGGAAATTGGAATTATGCAGAATGCATCGGGACGTTTTTCCGTTGCCTCTGTTATCGCTCGCCTGCCCTTTCGACATGTTAAAGCTACGAGCATTTTATTCACGAATGCGATGTTTTGTGTTTTTTAAATGGTTTTGTTACATTCGTTTAGCGTTTTCGCGCCTCAGCAATACCTTTGATTGTATGGTATTGTTTTCAATAAATTATTCGCTAAAACAAGGGACTCGTTAAAACAATGGATGATAATTTTGTCGTTATTTATTCCTTTCGTCGAATGATTATTTTTGAATGAAAATAGTGCAATTGAAGAATCAAATGACCAGTAAGTTTTCTACATTAAAACATACTTTTTAAAAGCATTTAATATGGAATTTTTAAACTATTATTTCCGAGATTTTTCAGTCATTGTCCGTCTTTTCCCTTCGTATATCGCAACAGCTTTTCATTGCTGATTCATGAGATTTCCAAATCTTATGTTAGGCCTTAAGGGTTTGTAGCTGTAGAATTATAGCAGAGGTTCGGATATGTGATGTGCTTATCGAAACTGAAAAACTACACTTGCATTTTGTTATCTATTAAGAAAAGCGGATCATTTTGTAATAACAGTGGTCTCTGATAAAATACCCTTTACATTCGTCATCCTAAACTAGCCCAACGAAGTCCTTTCCTCCGTTAAAGAAATGTGTGTATCTACAGTTGATTTTCCGCAGACTGCAAACAGAGTGAATAAATTGTCATGTAACCAATGAATCTCACGAATAAAGTGCGCAGACTAGAATAACTTAAATATGATAAAATATTTTGTCGTAAAAGAAATATACTATTGTAAATTGGTACTAAATTTAACGCGTTATTTGTTGCCCAAAACCGACACGCCGTATCACACACATTGACCGAAACAAAACAGAAGAAAAACGCTAATCACAGAGAAATGATATGATGCAGATTAAATGTGGTTGTGGGTTATATGCGGTTTTTAGAAAAGTGAGGCGTTTGAATCTATTTTAATTGTGTTGAAAGTTCGGAACCCTTACTAGAGTTCTACTGCAGTTTAACATTTCAGATGACCGGCGGCCTTGTCTTACCATTTTGATCGTAGTTGACGAAATTACTTTTTTTTTCTTCTTCTTCTTTTTCTTTCTTTGGAGGGCGGTTCCGAGACGCGTGTTTCCGCCCAGTGGCAGGGGAATTGCCATCGCCTTCAAGCGCCGTGTTGTTTCCGCTTGGGGAGGCGTGCCGTCCGCCACAAACGCCCCCGGGAGCAGTGGCAGCCCGAGTGTCAGTCGCGTATCGCCCCTTTCAGCCTCTTAACTGCTGGCGCCACACCCGCGCCCGCCAGTCGCCTGTGTAATCACGCGTCGTTCCGAAGACATGCCGCTTTTCTCTCCATCTCCGCCCCTGCGCCCTTGGACGCGAACTCGCAATTTCCTTCACACGAGCCAGATCGTTTTCGGGTTTGAGATCTGTCTTCCGTGAAAGGTCCGCTTCGAAATTGTAGCTCGGCTTGCACGAGAATGGCCTTATACGTAGACGTTTGGGCAAGGGCGTGTGTGTATGGTGTTTTTGTTACGAGGGAAGGACCTCAGAAAAAAACACTGCTACCACCATTATCGTTTACTTCAATGACAGGGTGTCTATGTTAAGTTTTTCTTCGGAATAGTTTTGTTTTTATAGGGTTTATGGTGGCGCCTTCAAATTACTCAGTCGTACGAGACTGAATCTCGCACATATTAATTGCGTTGCCTAAATGCTTTGGTTTGTTGAAATTCACGTACCAATGAATCACAATCTCTCTAAACGCTTTTATTATGTAGCAAATTACCCAAATAATTCGATTGAAGTACCTTTCATTATACATACCATTACTGTAATCTACGGCGTAACAGAAAAAAGATGAGGGTTATGAATGTTTTACATGGCACGCTTACTATCTTATTTGCAAATCAGGGCATGCAGAGGATTCAAATTAGATTAGCGTTTACAAAAAGATGGACGACGCCACGTGGAATAAACGACTTCGGCATTTGTATCGCCCTCACGTTTCGGTAGAAAAACACGTCCTGCGTTCGTATCGGGAGCCTTTGAGATTTTGCGCCGACGCTCCGCCACGCCCCCCGGTGGGCAGGGCGCGAACTAATAAGCGCGCTGGGGAGAATGATGATATGCGAAGCGCCCGCGGCGCGCGGGTGCGCTGGTATGCTGATTCGCGCCCAGCGCCCGCTCTGCGAAGCGGTTTTCCGGGCGTGGGGTATTATAGACGTGCGCGAATCGCGGCGGTTGGTGCGAGATGTGGGACGCTGACTCCAGGGTGGCCACTTTTTGGAAAACAAGGAAAACCGGGATAATTCAGGAAATTTATTTGAAGACCTTCTGGCTATAACATGCTATACCACATTTCGGATAAAATTGCGATATTAGTGTATTTCGATAAATATATCCAGGTGTTGGGTTTATATTTTAAAGATTTTCCGCAAGAGTGCAGTGTAATTCATTAATTAATGTTCTTTATCATAATGTGTAGAATGCAATGTCTGAACTTTGACGTGTCTTTTTCTCAAAACTTACGTATAGTGGCTTAGCTTGTTATTGCCCCGAGGTCTTCAATGCCTTTGGAAAAGTCAGGGAAAAATTCAAATAATTTCTGGAAGAATAATTCGAAGTCAGGAAAAAATAAATTATAAAACTAGATTCTGTTCCTAAAAAAAAGGTACACCATTATTTTTTGCTCAATTTCTATTTGTTCGGTTTTGTTTTGTTAATTTGTACTTGATCACGACGAAATCAGAGACCTGACTAATTAGTTTCAAGTTTTCTTGAATATTTCTTGTCTTAGTGCGAAATACTCTGGAAATGTTACCAGTGAACAATTTTTAAAAGATGCAATTGAAAACCAGGAAAAGTAGGCAAATTTGTTCCAGAAAATAAGTGACCACCCTGTTTGACGTGCCGTTGAGAGCAAGGTGTAAGATGGGATGTACGCCTTTCTATTCGAATGAACGTTACCTGTTACGAAATGTTGGTTGAGGAATGATTTCATGTTGTGTGCTATTTTCCATATTAACGAAAAGGTGAATTAAACCACATGTGGTCAAAATGAACAGGAGCTAATACGAATGATAAATGTTATTTTGGTAATAATAGTATTCTTGTTTGTTTGTAATGTAAAGTTCTCATAGGTTGACAGCTATCTCATGATGTGTTTACTGAACATTACAATAGGAAATTTATTTGTGATTCTAAATTAGTACTCAATTCGGAAAACTTCCTTTCGTAAACCACGATGAAAGACGAGGACATGTAATAAATATTTTCGTATTAACCCAAACATTAAGTGAAAATGAAATTCGTGAAACATTTAACAAAAAATGAATCTAATAAAATGTCCTCTAATAATGATGGTGTGAGGTTGATTTTTAGTATTTGATATATGTTTGAAGAATTTGTCACCAGGCTTAATACCCAAAGCAAATTAAATAAATTAACTATCTACCAGCATTTTAAGTCGGCATTCAAAATTCCAGCAAATTCGCAGCAAATGTCAATTATTTCATGTATTTCACAGTTTATTTAATTTCTGGGACTGCCTATATTTTGTGTCATATTGAGTCTTTTTACTTTCTCGTATACTACTTATGTAGTATAGAGGAAGTAATTTTTGATGCGGCAAAAAGACTATGTTTCTTCAGGGGAAAAAACAAAACAGAAAAACAAACTAGTATTGGTGGCCCCTGATCGAGGGCAAGAAGTCGCTAGGGCGCGGCCGAAGCGGATGCAGGCCAACCCCGCTGTAGCCCTGAGGTTTCGCGCGTCGCCCGGGCAGGCACTCTGCAATTAGCCGCCAGGGTGCGCCCCCATCGCCGCCCCCGCCCCAATTGCTGTGGGCGGCCCCGGGGCGGAGCGTCCCCCACAGGCGTGCGCGCTCAAGCAAAAATCGTCCTTTCTGTAACAACTAATCGGTGCCCTCTGAATAGCACCTTTACAGGATTGCGACTAGTGAAGGATGTAAAATAAAAGCAAATATCTGTTCGAGAGAAACATTCTCAGGAAAATGTTGGTTCACGTAAAAAAGTCAAAGCCAAGCAAAACTAAAGGATTTATGTGTCATTAAAACATAGTTGTATGACGTAAATTCCAAAAGATAACATGTAGACAAGATATTTTTTACATATGCTGAGCAGATGCGAACTGAAAACTCACGTCGAACTTATAATATGGAAACGCAAATAAAGCGAGATTCAATAAGAGTTAAAAATTGAAACAGTTAAATATTGTTTTGTAGCGTGTGTTGTAAGGCAGTTGTATTCTCATTTTCTTTCCACATGTCATTCTGATTGCGGTTCCTACGGAAATATTGTTTTAACAATTAAGAATCAAAGAGACTGTCCTTTGCCACTTTATATTTTGAAAAGGAAGCTTTATAATTGCATGGGAAGTCCAGTGAGAGATAATAGCTGGATTATGAACGAGTGCTTGAACTCAAGTTGAAGGGTCTTCGCCGGAGAGGAGCAGTTTCAGATTCTTGCGATACCTACTACTTCCAAATCTAGAAGTGTCGATACGTTCGTGTACGACATTGTAACTGGGCCGCGTAGAAAACATCATTCCATTGCGCACACGCTAAAAGTTTGAATGAAATTCATTTCCAATCGTAACTGTCGGCTGCCGCCGCACAACGGGGTGTCATTATGTTTTTGGCATCAGTGACAGTTGATTCTTTGCGAACACGATTGCCTCACAGATATGCGACGCCAATAATGTGGCATGCGATGATTGCTGCATAGACTCTTGGGTCATGTCCAGAGACCTGTCCACGTTCAGCCCGAAAAGAGGAACTGTCGCCCTGCCCCTTCTTCGCCTTGGGAGAGGGAGAGAAAAGCTCAACCTAATAGGTAGTTTTCTAAGCAATGTTAGCATGACAATAATGAATCAACATCATCGCGGTATCGGTACCAGAACTTCAGTATTGATGTAGAAAGTGGACATCAACGGCACATCTAAAGATCGTTAAAATGAAGTTAGCCCTTGAAGCTCCGTTATTGCAATATTGCCTCCATCCCCATTGAGGAAGATGGAGATTCAGAAATTGTCAGTTAAAAATGTATGAGGAGAAGTATTAGCCAGTTCATATTGCTTCTTGTAACTCAGAACATAAACAGGCAAATGCAGTCACAGATGCACACGCTCAAAGTGGGACACGGACCAACGACACAATAACTTATGTGCTAGGCGTCTACGACACTTCCGCCGTTGGCACCTGGCGTATTTCTTCTTTTTTTATGTCGCTTTGATGTTCGCCAGGGTGTTGGTGTGGCTTATTTCGCACCTGTCGTTTATGTCTGCGGTGACGATGGGGGAGTTTTTCCGCTCTTTTGCCTTCCAGCCATGCTCAGGAACCTGTGCGCAGCGGCCTGCACAGCCGCTGCCTGATCGCTTTCTCTGGAAGGCCTTTGTTGTGGTTCCACCTTTCTTCAAAGGGTGAGGGGCCGATCGAAATTGAGCTCTGAGCAAGGAAATCCCAAGAAGTGGTTTCTTCGTGTATACGTTGCAGGCATAAAAATTGGTCAAATTGAAGAAGTAGTAGAAGACATTGAAGAAGAAGAAGAAGAAGAAGATTGATTGTATGATAAGAGCGTATTGCCCTGTTAAATATAAAGCTTGGTAAATTGAGCTCTGATTAGGAAATCCCATGGAATGGTTTCTTCGTGTTTACGACGCATGCACTTCTAAAAATTGGTCAGACTTTGAAGAAGTAATAGAAGACCTTGAAGAAGAAGAAGAAGAAGATTGATAGTGTAATAAGTGCGGATGATCATCTGTTGTGCAAAGCATGGTAAATTTTGACGATATCATCAAACACGAAGGTGATCATACAGGGAGAGAAAATCTTAAATTTCCCTCGACGAACTTGACGAGACGAACGAGATGTGATTTGGATGTACCTGCGCAGTCGCTCTGTTTTCGCCTGCTCTAGAGATTTCGGATCTCATTTCAGCGAAGACTCTCAGAGGTAGTGTATGCAATCACTTCGCTTTTCCCTGCTAGAAATGTGATGATTGGTGTGTAGATGTGTATTTTATATGGAATTGTGTTTTTGTATTACTAAGTACGATTGAAGTGGAAGAAATGTTTTGAACCGTGCCCCTATTGGCTTTTTTATACTGTTACGTAAATCTTTTTTTCTTCCCTAATTCCATGTAATTTTCGCTATTTTTTGGAAGAAAATAATTTGAGCCGAATTTGGAAAAGGGAAGCTGGTTGGTATACTTCCAATGAAAATGTTTAACAAACATAAGATAGACGCGAAAATGGACGCAGAAAGCGGTATAAATGAGTGTGCTCCGGAACTGTAAGAATCTAGAATGGAAACGCAAGGCAACTTAAAACATTATCAGTGACTTACTGTGTATTTTCTGAAACTAACTTTTTCATTTTTTAGGTGGTTTTTTTGGAAGCAGGCAGGTAATGCGCACATCTTTAAACACGTTTGGTGCTAAATTGTTGGGAAAGGAAGAGAGTAATCGCGAAATGATTCAAACAGATGTGAGAAATTTGTTTGCTGGAGCGGTAACTAGTTTCGCGAAAATTGTTCTGTCGAAATTAATCCTTCTTCGCGATCCAGACTGTCAGCATGCTATTGTAGTGTCGTTTCCTGAACAATGTAAAACTGGAAGTAAAACTAAAATAAAGAAAATAGAATAAAATTCTGCTTTGGTGAACACGCTGCTTTGTCATTGTAAGCCTCGCTAACTTTCGTATCTTTCTCAGGTAAAACGCGTTTCACGTGCGACGCAATAATTCGCTGTGAGCATTGTGCTTCGTAAGACCTGCAATATCAGGTGTCTGCTTTTCGTTTACACAGGTTTCATTTCGCTGTACTACTATCTGAAATATTACAATAATATTGCAATGACCCATTTTTTTCAATGTATTTCTCTGCACTATTTGAAAGTGAAATAAATGTGATTTTTTTACATTTCAATGCAGTTATAAATGTAATTATCGCTCATGCGAATTGCCCTTCACATTAAAATGTATATTTTATGCAAACAAAAATCAAATATATATTAAGCTTGTGCAGTACTAATACTGATATTGGTTATTATTTTTTTATAACGCTATATTATATTAGTATACTGTTAGCAATACTAACAAATGTTAGAAATATCATATTTGGAGCTAGCCGTAAGTGAAATCTTTTAATGATAACATTTTTTTTTCTAAAAATGCGTTGATTACCGATAGGCAAGCAATAAAATCAGAAAAACCTGGACCTAAACATAGAAAAGTTACAGTTATGTCGACGCACGATACTATATCGAGAGTGGTTAAAAGCGCGAGCCACTGCCTTTCGTTTGCTTCGGCGAAACAATGGAGCTGGAGGGGCTCGTTAGTTGAATGTCGATGACTGCGCACAAGACGATCGCGCGTCGGCTTCGAGAGATGCAAGTCAGCAGCGCGGCCGCGCGTACTACGGCGGCAAGCCGTTTCTAGCTTTCGTTTTTCGCTTCTGGATTTCGTGATCTTACGTAATATCTGACGTACAGCACGGCTTGCTTGGCAAGAAGCTGGGACTGATGTGTGGAATTTACTTTCCGAGTGAGTTGATCTTCCTTGTCACCTCATCGGCTGGAGAATCCCAAACGACAATGATATTTAGTTTATAGGTGTTTTAGTTATCTTTTGTGTTGTTTAATTTTCAAAACATGATTGTGCTTGTAAATTATAATACTGAATAAATAATTAAATAGACTAGTTTCTTGATTTTCCAGTTATCGTCGATCTTTACTGTCCTAGTTTTCTAAATCCCACGAAGAAACGTAGCCTGTTAAACATTTATTTGCAAGCAGAATATGAATATTTTTTTTATGTTCGAACAAAATATATTGACATAATTATATTGTTACTATAGTGGTGAGCAATTTCTTTAATATAGTTTGAATAAAAAAGACATAATTTTACTGATATTTCCTCCAAAAATCGTACTCTTATGATGAAATTAATTTTATGAATAAATTTTATAAAATAAAAAGGTTAATATCCGGTAGGATTTGTTACTTGTTTGTAGGTAGGCATGTTACTTGTTACTCGTTTGTAGGTATGCGTGTTTAGGCATTAGGTAATAGCGATTCTTTAGATGGCGACGCGCCTATTTGAAGTGATCGTTCAAGTACGACACCCCATGGGCTATTGTACAGTAATAATCTCTATACAGTATTGTACAGTAATACTCTATTGTACAATAATAACAGTTGTTGTTGTTGTTGTTGTTGTTGTTGTTGTTGTTGTTTTTGCCCTCAAGAAAATGTGCGCAGATAAATTTCTTTCCCCACACGTCATATACAGTTTTTACTGTTTATTGACAAATAAATAAATAAACAGTACTTTTTTCAGTGTATGGTATAACCATTGCTCACTTAGTAGTTGAGAACAATGATTTATCTTTGTTCAATTCGCTTTGAAGCTTCCCACTTGAGGTATCTTTTTGTCGCAGTTTTGGTACAGAAGAGTGGTTGTTGAAGCTTTTTTTTAAGGGATTGGCCAACCAGAAACCATTTCGACGTGTAGTTTAATTGAATTGGTTTTTCTACGGTACATTAATATGATCGGCTGTGAGTGTTTGCGATGTACAGAAAGTAGGTTTAAAATGATAGGTACTTCTTGTACGAACTGGTTGAAACTGTATGAAGTATAACTTATGCTACATTCTGCACTCAGCCATGCTTCTCTTTGTAAAGTTCCAGAGAAAATAAGTCGTCTACATAAAAGGTGCATTGATCTTTACCGAACATCCGAAGAACATGCTCATTATCTTGTCCGACATGGGTTCGATACGAGGATGAATCGCACCGCCCTTGTCTTGACAGCTGCATGAGAGGTTCTCATCAAATCTGATACTTAATGTCAGGTGACACTTCAAACGGTCACGCAAGCCTCGTGCGAAGATACGAGAGAAAAACATTTCTGGGAAATCTGAGTGTTTTATCTGAAGATTGCAGTTAACAGCGAGTGGATGATGCAGTTTTAATTGTCAGAAGGTCGTCTGTGTGACATTGAGATAATCAGTTTAGTTCCTGGAATATTCTAATGAAATCTTCTAATTTTGTATAGATATTCGAATGTATGTGCTGTTTGATTGAAAGATCTCTGGCGTTTGATCAGATACAATTAACATCAGTAGATATTCGATATTCTGAGCATACATTTAGAATAATCATTTTGCACATTTACTTGTATGATAAGATTGAATTTTTCACTGGCTAACTACATTCATTTTCACCTGAGGACGACAGCTTCCAATCAGCTCACGAATTGACAATTTTCTCCAAGAGTTTCGTGGAAAACTCCAGGGGGAAGGGGGGAGATCAATGAATCACAATCTGATTGGATCCTAAGAAACTCGACGGAATATTTAGTTGACCTGTTTCTTTAATTTAGTACTAACATTTCAGAGCGTGCGCAAAGAATTAACGAGTCTCTTTAAAACAAATATTTATTTCCTTGGAAGGGAAATAATTGCTTCGCCAGTGTGAGATGTCAAATGTTCTAAGAAGTTGATACCTGGCGTTGGAACTCTAATACTTGCAACATTTGGCTGGCGAGCTTTAGTCATAGCCCAGGGTTCTACTTGGGTTGCAGTTGTCTGGATTTTGAGGAGGTACACATCGAAACATACTAAAAAAATAAGGAAATTTATCGTTGCAGTGTTAGAATAAATATGAAATAACCAAAATTATAAAAGTGTATAAAAGTGTAAAATTATTGAGATAAATGTACAAAGATGTTTTATTTATTTGGTCAAAAAACTGTAAAAACTGTATATGACGTATGGGGAAAGAGATTATCTGCGCAAATTTTCTTGAGGCCCAGAGAAAAAAAAGTTATAATGTAACAATAATTATTGTTAATCAGAAGTATCGCATTTTCACTAATCTGAATCTGTGTCGAAAGCAACTTATCTTGTTTCAGGAAACTACAATGCGGATTTCATAATTACTATGGTTGAAGTATATTAAAGGTTTTTTTCTCCGGGCTATCGTCTTTCTAAAGCCAATTAAATATAAAGTCCCTACCGAACAATACGTTTCTCCATTCTTCTTCAAATTGATGTATTCACCGTGACTGTTGGTATTATCAAGGAATTGAGAAATAAGAATGACTCGGTCTCCCAATGCACGAAAGATACTAAAAATGAGAAGCGTCTACAGGCGAAACTTCTGTTTCCATTGGATTGCCAACGGATGTAACAGCTTCTGAATACGTGCAACTAATATTTATACAAACCTCCTGTTATCCTTAGTAGTTTTGTAACAAGGGAATTTCAAGATGGATTACACTATGTAACAAAATTTTTGTTTAAGTTAATTTTGTTGTTGTTTCTGATGCAGTGTGTTTCAAAACACTGCAAACACAATTTTGTCCATGGTAAATTGTTTTTAGGGAAATGACATAGATTTTCTTAATTTTAGGAAAATACACATTTTTGAAACAAAGAATTCATGAAACAAAACAAAAGAAATTCATAAATACAACCTTTGAAAAAATGAAAATGCAGTAAATACATATGACAAAATTGTTAAAGTACATGAAAATGTTTACATATCGTGTACAGTGTGCTAAAAAATGTGTTGTCTTCCTAAATTTTCTATTGTACGTTACATCACTCTCTCTGATCAGTCCCCAGATAAAATCATCAAGCATTCGCTCATTATACTGTCCCTGGTACCTACTTTCAAACAGTTTTAAGTCCTGATGGAACCTTTCGCCCTGTTCCTCTGAATATGCACCCATATGAGGCTTGAAAACATCAAGATGCGAGTGGAGTACATGCAATTTTGGAGACATTCTGCATCCCATTGATTAGTAGTTATTCAACCACATCCCTGCCACCTTCTACCACATCTCTGTAATTGTCCACTCTGTGATTACCTAGGAAACCATTTACAACATCTCCGAAGTTCTTCCAGGCCTTTCTTTGAACTGGTAGAAGCTTGCTAATGAATGTGTTATTACGAAGTAATTTTTCACTTGGAGGCCCACAAAAATTCCTCCCTTTTATCTTAACTTCTGATAGTTTGGGGAACACATTCTGGAGGTACTTCATTGCATCTGATGTATCTAATGCCTTTACAAATTGCTGGATGAGTCCAAGTTTAATACGGAGGGGAGGTAAGAAGAAATAACAGTAGGAGAAGTGATCTGTTGGTTCTCGCCAAATTCTAGGTACACCAAATTTCATGTTTCTTTTTCTCCTCTATACCAGGCCTTAAGAATTGATCTGCATCACCCACATGTAATGCCGAATTATTTTCTTGTCTCCCACAGGAATACCAAAATATGAACTGTATGCTAAGCAGATGTTAGCTTCCTTTATTCGATGCTTGACTGATTTCGATCCCAGAAAGATGCCTCACACATAAGAAAAACAGCCTGGATTACGCTTACAACGAGAATATGTCATTATTAATCAATTGTGTGAATATGAAACAGATAACGCACAGTTGAACCGTTTATTCATCTCATAGAAGTATTCTTAGCTAATAAATTTTAACCAATTAATTTCATATAATTGGGAATAAAAAGCAAAGAAACGATTATATAAAAGTTAGAATATTCATTGTAGCTTTGTGACCTAGTTCATCCAAAACAAGCATAAAATTCACTTAAACAAGCAAAAGGTTTTTTTTTGTTACATGGTGTTATCGATGGAATCGAGATCGATTTGAAAAGGCTTGGGATGAGCTACAGCTGTGACATCAAATATTGATTTTTCAATGAAGGTTTAACGAGGTGACAATTTCACCGTGTACTACTTTCTCACAATTTAAGTTCATTAGTTCTAATTTGTTCTGTAATGTTTAACCGATCTTCTTATATTTTTTTACTGGCGATAATAATACCATTACAATTTATTCTGAAATAAATACTTTAGTTAGTTTATAAGTTATTCTCGACGCTGTGAATGCAGTGAATACTGATTTGTCCTTTAATATTTGTATATTTTTTTATTTTTATTTTTTGAAGGAAATGTTTTAAGGAAGTAAAAATTATAAACTTCAATGTTTTTTTATTCGTAAATGAATAATTACGATTTTCTCTTGGAAAATGAAATATGTGATACATTTTCAGAATTATTTTTAGAACACTTTATTTATCTATTACCCTCGATTCATGAGAGTACGGAACGAATCCTCCCTCGTTTGCTTTCGGAAATCCCGGTGAGTGCGCTGGACGCGGCGCGGCCGGTGGTTCTTGCGTGTGTGTGCGTCGCCTCCAAAGCAAGCGCGCGGGGTGCGGTTCGCAGCGGCCGCCCGCAGGGTACTTGTCGACTATTAGCGACAATGGCGGGCTGACTTGGAGAGCTCCCACTGGCAAACAAGCGGCTCCAGCGAGGTCGCCTTGTGAGTACAGTGCGCGCACGCACCGCGTCGGCCCATTGGCGGACGTCACTTGCGTGCGGCAAACAAGAGCTGCGGGCTGTCGGGATTCAGGTTGGACGACAGGGTTCCATGGGTGGTCCTCCTTAAGAACATTCTGATTTTACGTTTTTCAAATTCAATATAATTTGTTCTTTAAAGAATTAGATTTTTAAAAGTTCACGTAATACTTGCACAACAGCACAGTGCTTGAATTCGAAGAATGAAACATTTTTGACAGATAAGTAATGAATGGGGAAAAAATGAAAATGAAGGTGGAGCATGTCCGCTTGTTGAAACAGTCACAATTATTCGTATGTTTTTACATTGTACTCCGACCTTGCAATTTGCTTTTTGATAGGAAGTTACGCGTTGAAGTTGATCTCTATGGTCGTGTATGTAGACGTCGCTATTGTCATTGTAATACTCGTAGTTCGTTGTCATTAACTTTATTAGCTTTAAACCAGTAGCTTACTTGTGGACCGTCAGGCCGGCAGTCATAATTCACGCAGACAGTTAGTCGGGTCACCGGACAGTTAGTCGGGTGACCACCAACATTCCCAGATAGGCAGGCAGTTACGCAGACACAGAAAGGCAGGAAGGTTGACAGACAGACAGATAGGCAGGCAGAAAGCCAGCCAGTCAAGCACTCAAGCAACCAACAACCGGTAAAACTGAAGTAAACAACCAGAAAACCTGAAACAACCGCAAACAGCCAGTAACCAATAGCTCTGAAGTAAAAGTTTCGCACACTGCCAACATGATCTGCCAACTTGAAACCTTGAGTCCTCACCGATGTGACTATGTGTTTGCGCTTGTGAAATGACAGTTCACATCGGGTACAAGCATAGGTGGATCAAATCACTTGTAATAGAAACATATTTATAAAAAATCATACACCAATCCCATCAAAACACAGAGCCTTCAAGAATTGTAGATTGTTGAGGAATTATTTCAAATAAAAATTCACTGATTGGAATGTTATTCAAGAAAAAACAATTGTAACTGATTGCACGAATGTGAGCTACCAGTAGACAGAATAATCACAATGGATAAAACTCCGACATTTTAATAATAATTAGTTATTATTTATTATTATGTAAAGGGGAACAGGATACGCGGGAAATGGCGGTAAGTGCCAATAGGAGCCCTGCTAGTATAGTCACGCTCTGCCGTATGCATTCGGCCACTTGTAGACTGCCTTAGGATATACGAATTAGGCTCGTAAAGCATCGCTTGCTTTTCTCATCGATCGATTTTAATGTGGTATCTCAAGGGGTCTGTTCATTTCTTGAACAGGATTTTCACATAAATTAGGGACTGAGAAAACAGTCCCAAATTGCATAAAATATGAGTACTACCATTGCAATGATGGCTGAACCTCGTGATCAGTATAGGAACCCTGCTCTTGACCATGCAGATGGATTAGTTACAATGACTTGCGCGATTTTTTAGTGCTATAAAGATCTTGAGGTAGCAAGTGCCGGGAAGTATTTTAAGTGATATTGTGAGAAGGCGTTGTAATGTTAGAGATGCTAATGTATTTGCTGACTAAGCAAGAATACAATGCGGGATACTCCTTGCTGTAACCGAGATTCAATAATGTTATTGTTCAAAGTGGTATGCGATTCATAATAGAGTGAATCATAATTTGAGGAAAAAGTGACCTTCTCCTATTAGGAAAATGTGTTTTAGTTCCTTCCTTTAAGTATGTCCGTCTATCTATATCACAATATGCCTGCACGTCTCAATGCTTTTCTTTATTTCTGTTCTGATTACCCTGCATTTGGCTTACAGCGTGCGTGTCAAGGATGTCCGCGTCTTTGCTTGCGTGCCTGCCTATCTGTCTGTCAACCTTCTTGCCTCTTTGTCTGCCTAACTGCCGGCCTATCTGACAATGTATGGCTGCCATTCGACTAACTGTCCGGCGGACAGTTCTGGGTGACTTACGAATGTCAGCCTGACGGACTACAAGTTCGCCAGTCTGCCTACCCGGTCCACCCGTGCTGCTTCCGCCTTTGCCTTATCTCCGTGTCACACACATGGGAGCCCTCACACGGCTTCCGTGCACTTCCTGTGAATGCACCTCGATCGCCCCGATTTGCGAGGCGCACGGCGGAAACGGCTTGCCCCGTTGCACCTGGGCTGCGCGGGGAGGCGGGGGCGGGGCCGATGGCGCCCGCGGCGGCCTTGCGACACTCCCCTCTGCCTCCCGCCGCCCCCGCCGCCGGTGCCCTTGGCGTTACATCATGCGCCCGCGCTCCTGCCAGCCAGGGCCTCGGGGCTGCCACCTACGACTTCGCTGCTCTCGTGTTCCTAGTTTAGAGTACATTTTTTATACTGGTATTCAAATTATAATCTCGTTATTTTGACCTAAATAAATGTGTGGATATCTCGTTACGAAATAATTTTCCGCTCCAAATGACATTTCACCTAGATTTCCTTCAGTTCGTTTTTCCGTCGATTTGTTCATTCGTCGGGTCGTTCTGTCCATGGTTCGTTCTGTCCGTCCGATAAACGTTCGTCTGTGCGTACGTCCGTCAGAAGTTGTTTTTCCATGAATACTCTCGATCTGACCCAAGTGGACTCCCCTCGAATTTGTTGGAATCTTTTGAATCTGTGGGAATCATTACTACGAGTTTCGTTAGCCATTTTCAATAACTGCTCCTGCGGTTTCCTTTTCAGGGACTCCATTCCCTTCCCTTCACGTTTCAGTAGAAGATTAGAAGATGAAGATTATGCGAACGGTGAATATGAAGATGACGGATCCTTAAATAGGAAGGTAGTGAAACATGACGTTGATAAAGAGGAATATGATAAGAAATTCAGGTGGAATAGAAGGTGCTTAGGGAGTGCACTAAAGAGGAAGGTGATGGTAATAAGAGATTTGGTGAAACGGACGATGGAATATATCCTTGAAGTAGGTGATATAAAATATTACTACGAAGAGGAAGATGAAAAATGACGGTGAAGAGGAAGATGTTAATGTATCCGCTAGTACCGTAGCGTGGAGCGCATTGGCGCATAGGGGCGCATGTTGCTGCGGCGCCGCTGACCCGTCCCTGACCCGTTGCCCTCCCCTCCTCTTCCCCTTCCCCTCCCCACCTCACACCATCCCTTCGCCCCATCGCGACGTCGGCGTTGACCGCCTCGCCGCCCGCTGCGGATGGTCGATTGCCCCACTTGCCGCTGCTTCCTCCGCCGCCCGCCAGGGGCAGCGCTTCCCTTCGCGCCGCTCCGTCCGCGTTCCGCGTTCTCGCCGCTCACTCGGAAATCCTAGCGAAAGTAAGTGGTCGGGAATTCTCACTCGGGTTTGCTGAACGTGCAAAGTTCTTCATGACAGATAAACTTTCAGCGGAGAATTCTAGCGTCCGGGTGCTCTGATCGGGAGTTTTCTGTGGTTTCTCCGATCAACACCAAGGGAATGTAGAAGCAGTACCCTTACAAACGGGGCACGGACAGCGCGCGATGTTTCCTTCCTCTTACTTATCCTATCCTTACCCCTTAATTACACACAATTGCGTGCACTACACCACCGCACGTGCGGGATACCAGTCGGAGCTTAGAGCTTGTCCTGGCTGGGGCGGTGCCCCGCTGGTAGGAGAAAACCGAGTTGAGGAAAATGTTGCAAGACCGACATGTACGATTATGTCGGCGCCGGGATCTCACCATTCATCGGGGAAAGATCACCACCACCTCCAGTGATAAAACATTCACTACCCTTAGGAGACTAATGACCACGTCAGTTGACGAGTCGGGAAATGCGAATAATCAAACAGTCGACAGTTCTGCACCCCAAAAATTGTGGTAGCGGTTAAGGGATAATTCTTCACATTTTGTTGAATGAGATGATTATAGTCCTGAAACATGACACTGTGTCAGTGTGTGTTGTTTGGGCGGATCTTGGCTGTTCTCATTTGCCGACCCCCGAGATTGATTCTCGCCGTCAAGTTCAGCCTTTGTCGTGCGCACGCTTCCGCCACCGCCGCGTTGTACGCGTTCGTGCGCGATGCCGTCTCATTGCGCCGCATGCAATGCAACCGCGGTGCTGCTGCTTCTGCTTATCACGATGCCCCACATCCGACTCTCCGGCGCGTTGCAGCGCCGCGTAATTGCCTTCTTGGCGGCGGCGGCGCTGCGCTGCACCACCCCGTCGTGTCTCCCATCCCGCCCCCAAACCCACAACGGTCCCCTTGCCGTCTGCGTGCCTCCTCTCTTGCCCTCTCTCCCGCTGCCCCCCTTTATCACTATTTGCGATTTCACCCTTCCTCCCCTCGTCTTCACTTTTGTCTCTTCCCGTCTTCTCCCTCCCTCATGTTCTTTCGCTCTCATTTTCTCTTTTCCCCGTCTTTCCCTTCCTCCTTTTTCCTTCTCGTTCTTCCATCATTGTCGTCTTCTCCCTTTTATTAAGTTCCTTTTCCTCGTCTTCCCCTTCCGCGATTGTCTTCCTTCTTCGATCTTCCCCATACTCTTCTTCTGCCTTTTTCACTATCTTCTTTCCTACCTCAGCTTCACCCTTTCTCCCTCTTATTGTATTATTTTATGTAATCTTCACCATCCTTTCCTTTCGCCTTCAGTTTCCTCTGGCTTGGAGCGCTTTTGAAAAATGCGTGCGTGAAAAAACTAAACTTCCGATTACTAATTGTTAGATGAGAATGCTTTATTTGTTTTAATTTTCTGCATCTGAGAATTTAAATGGACCCACTGGCAATAAAACTCACTGAATACCAGAGAAGACATGAAGATATAAATTTGTACAATGATAAATGAAATTGTATGGCACCTCAGACCATGGCATCATAAATACCCAACTAAAGAGTATAGATTCGACGTAAACATGATGGGTAAGCTAGTAATTTAAGACGATCACTACCGATAAAAATACCGGAACTGCTTGCGGCTTTCTCTTCGAACTCATTAATGACAATTGCCTTTCCTTCAGTGGATTGACCAGATAAGTTTGTAAATTTTAAAGGTAATTTAAAAAATTAAAAAAAAACAACAAAACTTTAAATGTTTTATTTAAAATAATTACCTATGTATAATTACTAACGAATCAACTGGCATTGTTGGTTCTAATGTCGCAACATCTTATTTTCAATCACTACAAAAGTTCCGGTAATATCGTAAAGTCGTGGGAAAGTTTATAAATTAAAAATCTAGAGTGACTTCATCAGAACATTAAATAGGTATTCGCCTAAAAATCCAAACTCTAATTATGACCGTCATCACTCACGCTGTTGTCCCAGCGCTGCCGCTGCCAGCGCCTGCAACGACGCTGCCAACGACTGCAACGACGCTGCCAACGACTGCAACGACGGTGACGGCAACGACGCCGTCGCCGTCACCGTCACCGCGAAACTTCGTCGCGTGTAGCCAGTGTCTTTCTGCCTCGGCGCATCCCTTTGGCTGCCGCCGCGTGAGATCCAATTTCCTCTCGTGCAAGCGGGATATGAGACGCTGGCTCATGAAGTGCCAGTGCGCTGTGGCGTTCCCCAAGGCG
>JAHLJT010009419.1:71613721-71653139 GCA_031308135.1 Acheta domesticus | reverse complement strand
CTAAAATGTTAATATCTTGCTACTAAAAATAATTATATACTGTATAATATCTTAATCTATCTGTAAAAAGTATTGTATAAATTCTTAGGCAGCAATGACTCCATCTTGATCAGGTTATTTCTGTCCATTTCCTGCGTCCTTTGAGCAAATGCTGAGATTGCCCCAGTGCTTTGCTTCTGGACAGTAAATGTACTTCCTTCTCTCCACCCAAGACAGCACTTTGACTCGTCATACACAATTTAATTGTATATGTGATCATAAATTATTATTATTAAATAATAGCTGAGAATATTAGTAGCATAGAAAGTGAATATTTCAGTCCTATGTAGCTGTTTCATAACATGGAAAAGTATGTGCTGTTTAGAACTAGTTTCCTCTCTTCTTTTTCCTCCTTCTTCGCCTCCTCTTCTTCTTTTTCTTCTTTCCTCTCTTCTTTTTCCTCCTCTCTATTACAGCCCTTTTAAGTTTTGCCTTGGTGTCTTGAATAAAACAATACCTTTTCACTTCTTTCTTTTGCATAAACTCATATTATGAATCTAAAAATAGTAAATTTTGTCTAATGTGGTAATCATGTTGTTGGGAGAATTTGAGGACATATTGTCCATAAATTAATATTCATCAAAGAATATGAATGTTTTGAAAGCTAGATTAAATTGTTAGGAATGAAATTGATCGAAATAAACGTTCAGGTACTATTTTTTGAAGAGATTAATGATATGTTATGTCATGTATATGAAGTATAATGTATCTTTAATTTTGTGCTTTTTTCTTAGAATATAAAGATTGTTTATTACATCACTTTGTTTGTGAATTTGTTTTGCTGTACCTAAAAGTTCCACCCACATGAGAGAAAAATGAAATGCCCTCTTGAGTATTGGTGCATGTGTCATCTACATAGGAAAGATACTACATTCTGGTTTCTGTTTCAGAAAGAAGATGGAAATGGGCATAAACAAAACGTGATTTTTTTCTTTACATCATTCTTTTTATTTTTTTATTTTTGTATTGCTTGTATTTTTTATAAAATGCTGTTGTAATTCACATTTTTATTAAAATAATAAAATATTTTAATCAGAACAAAATATTGGTATTGCTAAAATCAAAAATCTATTTTATGATGTGTAGCTTTGAGATTAATTAATGATGAACGGCAAAAATGCTGCTGAACAAAATCACACTACGTTTTCCAATATGTAGCATGCATGCTACTCAGAATCAACCTTGCTAGGTGCACTTTCTAAACACTTTACTTTATTAAAATCAATTTTATGCAGTTTTGTCTTCAGAGCTTTGAAATGGAGTTTGTCTTTCAGATAATTAATTTATATTATTCTACTTCCCTCACGGACAACACCTGCTCCTTCTGAGACATCACCACTGGCCTTGGATGGTCTTGAATGTGACTTTGCTGCTAATGCAATGTTACATTTTGAATATAAAGTTGAGCCTCATACATGTGTATGTTCACAAATTTTGTTGACAATAATGTTACAAACTTTAATAATGGATTTAAACCTAATAGATAATCCAATTTTACACATTAGAGGAGAAGGGAAGATACCCCAGTCTTGGTACCCAAATATTGTGTGTGTTAGCATGTGAAGATGGAATAAAGGTTAGTGTATCCCTTTTTACAACAAAATGTCTGTCCCTCTGTGGACAATGTTATTGCCTTAACCATTCAGATAATTTTCTCCAAAATCGATAATCCTCAGTCAACTGCGGTGACTTCTACAAGTATAATAAAAAAAGTTTTCATAAATCATCTTTTCCAAGGCATATCTTGAAATAAGGTTACGTACAGTTTTTCGAAAATGTCATTAATTTTTCATGAAATATAAGCAATTTTTAAGTATATATTTTTGTAAAAGAAGTCTTCAATTTTTTCTATAAATTATTTACACTTACGCAGCAAAGAAAATTAAAAAAAGTTGTGCTGTCCCTCCCTTTTCAGAACATTCTATTTTTTGAAAATTGCAAAAGTACAATATTGATGCAAGAGATTGAGAGTTAAATTAAATCTATTTCAAATTAGAAGTGGTACAACAGTATATATTTCCTTGCAATATTGTTATCATTTTTTAAATTATAATGTTATAATTTCTGCCTTTCTTTCAATTTAAATATCACTTTATCTCATAAAACAAACAAAGCTGGATTTTTTTTTTAATTTAAATATTAATTGAAAATATATTTTCTGCCAGTGAATCTGTAATTCATGAATATATCCAATGCATATTTTAGCACTGCACTTGGCAATATGCGAGAAAGCAAACTTGTGCTACTAAACAGCATATACTTCCTTGCGTTATTTCTATGTTTTCATTTTCTGAAAATTCTGAGATATCAATGAAAATTGAAACTTGCCCCATTTTTTAAAGGTCCCTTTAACTTTCCCACATACGTATGTATATATGGGTTATGTATATAGTAGAGGAAAACTTAAGTAATGCTGCGCAAAAACACGGTGGATTTTCGGCAGAAAAACTCTTATTACAGGGCCCTGGAAACCAAAAAGTGGATAAATCCAGTTGCTTAATTTTAAAAAATCCTTTGTGGTGCAGTGAGAATCCACATTTTATGGCTCCTTGATACAGAAAAATTAATTGATGGCAAAAACGTCTGTCTATGTCTGCGAACAAAGCTAGCGACTAAATCTTCATCCAATTTTCTACAAAATTGATAATTCCGTGATCGATCTGGCTGATGTCAATGCCCTTTGAATTTGAAGTGAGGTCATATTCAATTTTTCAGAAAAATTGAGTATTTTTTTGCAAATTTTGTTCTAGCAATTTTTATTTCTTTAAACCATCTTTTCTTCATAGCCACACATTTTTTTATTAAATTTTGACCTTAGATACCATAAAGGAAGCTTGAGAGAAAGGTGGAGGTTTCATGGTCATTGAATGCCTGATTTTGCAAAAATAAAAAAAATATTAACATTTTGTGAAGATACAATTGTTTCTCTTAATGGTACTCATCAAAAACAGACCTTCAAATAACGTTCCGTTGAATTTTTCCAAAAGATGCGTATTTGTGGAGTAATTGGGCATCAAAATTAGTCACCTACTTCTCTAAAAGAATTTCAAAACGGTGCTAAAAACAATTGTTTGATAACCTATTTTAGGAATCTTGAAATATAAAGAATAAATAATGAAAATGTATTATTTTAAATATATAAAATTTTATAAAATGTAGAGCGACAGGCATAGCAGGCTTTAGCTTAAAGAAAGAATGTTATTCTTCATATTTAGGACAATTATAAAGCGAATAAGATTCAATGAGTTTAATATATTGAACAAAAGTAATTTATAATGACTTATAAGAAATGTTTGTTAAATTTACTTTGCAATATTTGTAACATATGAAATAAAAATGCTAGCTTGCAGTGAATATGATTCAAATCAACTGACAAAATAAACCAATAATATTGGTTCTTGTAGCATTGAAATGACCTGTAACTCATTGAAACAAAAGTAAAAGCTTCTTTCGGCTATTGATTTTCTTTATTCTTAAATGATAAATTTAAATGCTGGGACAGTTATTCAGCTATAAAAAAAGTGCTTATTCGTTATAACACTAGTTTGCAGTTTCTATAGTACATTCGTATGCTAGTTTCAGTTATTAGCAATTTTTTTGTTCTGTTCTACAATTTGTATTCTCAGTGTATTGATGTATTTCATTCAAGCAATAGGCAAGGCTTTATTGAAATTTGCGTAACAATGCCGCAATGGATATTTGAGAAGTACATTGTTATTGAACTACGAGATGGTGGCAGTGACAAGATGAAGCTGTTTTATATAATAGAGCTTGTGTTTACAAATTAGATTTTTAGAAATTATTCAAAACCTATTTGATAATCATTATTTTATCCGTGTTGGAAGGTCTAGAACATACATTTATTCAGGTGAACGAAAGGTCACTTATCTACGCATATGTTAGAATTTTGTCAGTAATACGTTCCATATTATAACCTGTCAAAATTTCAGAGAATATGAAACAATTTCGTAAAACATCGATTATCTGTTTTTTCATAAAATGAAGTTCACTTTTTGGTAAACATTTTGAGAGTGGAATATTAACAAGAATTTCAAAACTTAATGATTTATTTTATATTTTTACATAATAAACACATTGCTGTTTCTCAGCTATAGAATGTTAATAGAGTACATTTTACTATTTTAAAATTTTTTACGTTAGACGAGTTTGGCCACAGACACTAGTTTAAAAAAATTGTTGAAATAAAAACACTGAATCACATTACTATGAATATGTGTGTGCATTAGCAAGAGTGTGTGGCAAGTCCTAATAATTAGCCGAGACCTAAGGAAATAAAAAAACTAATACAGGAATGTCTACGCCATTCTGTAGCACCACATGTGGAAAACACTTGGAGTGTTTATTGAGAAAAACAATAGTTTTTTTTTTCTTTTTGTTAACTTTTGTTAATTTGCATTAACTCCAAGCAGAAATTACATGAAAACTACTTCACAACTACAACTAGTGGTGCTACAGAATGGCACAGACGTTCCCTATTATTTTTCTATTTCCTTGGGTCTTCGCTAGCTATTCGGAATTGCCACAAACTCTTTCTTGCCAGCTGTCATCTATCACTGCCAAAAGTACTTTTTTTTGTCATTTTCTTCATTTTTCGGTTTCCTTTTGGTAGAACGGAAACATTAATTTTAGAATATTAAAGAACACAAAAACCTAGTCATAAATGGCAATTTTCTTTTAAAAAAATGTGTGCCGTTTAAGAGAAAATGGCGTTTTAGCGCTACTAAAAGTGTGAAATTTGAAGCTCATTTTCACACAAAATGTTGGTGTTTTCAAAATACTTTATTTGAAGTTATTTGAAGCACTTACTCACAAATATAATAATGTTTACAAATTGTTGGTAATGTGCATATTGAAAATGTGAGAGATCTTTCAAAAAAATTACAATTATGTAATTTTGAAAAAAAATACTCAAAATAAACTTTACGCTGTACTAAAGAGTGTAATTAGCACTATCCGTTACAAAAGTTTCAAGAAAAAATTGCAGCCATATATGAGAAAATGGCGTTTGAGCGTTTCTGAAATGCGAAATTTTGAGCTACTTTTCACAGAAAACGGTTGTGTTTCGAGAAACTTTACTTGACATTATTTAAAGCACATGTACTCGTAAATATAATAATGTGAAAAAATCGCCGATAATGTAAATATCGACGTGAGAAACATGTGAAAAAAATTTAGGTTTTTGTAATTTTTGAAAAAAAAAAAAACAAAACCATAGAGGCAATATGGCTTTTATGTCATCTGATAGAGTATATTTACCACTATCGCTACCAAAGTTTAAAGAAAAAATTGGAGCCGTTTTGAGAAAATCTTGTTATTGTAATTTTTTAAATTGCACATATTGCACGAAAACTACTCAATTTTGAAAAACATTTACATGACCTTTATGAAAGAAATCAATATGCAGAACAAATTTTATTTGAAGAAAAAAATCTCTATCTTCAATTTGTAGTTGGAGAAAGACGCCGAAAAAATTTCAAACTTTCACAATTTTCGAAAATTCAGTGATCCGTGAAAATCGGACCAATGCTATTTAATAAGTGTATTTACTCTATTCATACAAGAAATTTAAAGAAAAATTAGGATACCGTTTTTGAAAAATTTTGAAAATCCCGGGGGGCTTCATATAAAGTACATCCAAATTTTGAATAATCTTTTTCAAAATCTCAAGCTTCGACTAGAACCAGATCGGACCGGGGAATATCCATTTTGGAAGAAATCGTACGTATGGTTTAGGCGCTAGCAGTGTTCACGGACAGACGGACGTTTTCCTTTCAATTGGTTTTTCGGTATCAAGGACCTAGAAACAGGGTTTCTGGCTACACCACGTGTTAGGGGATTTTGTTTCTTATTTGAGCAACTGGGTTTTATCGACTTTTTCTGTTTTCACTGCCCGGCAATTAATTTTTTCCGCCGAAGATTGGCCATTTTTTGGCGCACGCATTACATACGTTTCCTATACTGCGTATATCTACTCCGTGTATACGTACGTATACGGAAAGTAATATACTACGGTATATCACTGTGGGGTATACGTACGTATACGGTAAGTAAAAAGTATAAAGAAACATATTAGAGCCTTTTCTAGAAAATTTTGTTTTTAACATCGCCTATATGCTTAACTCAAAATTACATGGAATTAAAATAATGTTCAGAAAATTGTACATGACAGTTGAAATTTATATGAAGACAAACATTTATCTTTAATAAAGCAGTGTGAACGAGGGAGTCCAAAAAATTTTTAATTTTTGCACATTTCCAAAATTCAAGAGTTCACAAGAAACCAGACCAATTCCATCATTATAATTGTATTCACACTACTCTTGTGGCTAAATTAGAAATAATCTTTCACAGTAATTATGTATTTACACTGACACATTCAAATATAACATATAGTTTACATGTTTTTTTTCAAAAGTTGTACATGAACTCTTCGAAGATCTGTTTATTTAAAGAGATTTCATTTGAGAAAAAATTCTATATCTTCGAATTTCTGGTTTTCAAATTGTTAACTTTTTTGCAATTTTTTGAAAGTACAGTTCGTCGTTTTTTTGGTGTTTTTTTTCCCTCCATATTAGAGGAGAAACTTTAAAGAGAATATATGGCACCGTTTTTTGAGATGGATGATTTAAGGTTTAAAAACTCCCTCAATTTTACGCAAATTACACGAAAATTAATCATATTTTTGAAAAATTGAATATGACCGTCTTTAAATACAGCGTTTTATTCAAGAACAAAATCTCTATTATTATTATATTGTAGTTGTATGAAGATGCCAATTTTACTTTTGTAATTTTCGAAAAATTCGGAACCATGTAGAAAATGTTGAGTGTTCTAGTAAAGTATGGCCCAAAAATGAAAATATCAGTTAATTTCGTAGGGCCTCGAGCCTCCTTTAAATCCATCGGGGCGATAAATGTCGGACAGACACATTTTGCCGTGAATCGAATTTTCCGTATCAAGGGCCCACAAATCATGGATTCTGACCAAACAACGTGTTAAAGTAAGTAATTTACCACGTAAGAAAAAACATTTAATTATATTTATAATTTTTCGTTTTCATAACCTGGCAAAACGTTTTTCTGTCAATAAAAACTTTTTCCGCCGCATGATTATAATACTTGAGTAAGACGCATTACGAATTTAATATAATATAAAAATGTGCAATCTATAGCATTCTGTGCCATTCACTGCCTGGAAACCGTGGGACGCTTCACTGGCGTCACATTTAGCTGTCATCCTAGCTCCATGCGGTGGTGTGGTAAAAGTTACGTTTTATTTTTGCCTAGGGAAGGTTGCGACACGAGTCGAGTAGTGCAATGGTACGACCAAAATAAAATCTCTTATCTCACACTATTATTTAGACACCCGTAATGACTTTCATTTCAATTTAAGAAAAACTAGTGGTGCTACAGAATGGCACCAGACTTTCCCGTATTAGTTTTCTTTTTCTGTGGGTCTTGGCTTGCAATTCATACTTGCCACCATACTCTTGCCAGGTGCCATCTATCGCCGCCAAATTACATTTTTTTTGACATTTTCTTAATTTTTCGGTATCCTAATGGTACAATAGAAATATTAATTTTAGAATATTAAAAAAACACTAAATCGTCGACCTAAATGGCAACTTCTTTGAAAATTTTGGAGCCGTTTTTAAGAAAATGGCGTTTAAGTGCTACTAAAAATGAAATTTGAAGCTCTTTTTCACACAATTTTTGAGTTCGGAAAAATTTCATTTGAAGCACTTAAACTCACAAATAAAATGGTGGTTACAATTTGCTGGAAATGTGCATATTAAAGGTGTGAGAGATCTTTCAAAAAAATTACATTTATGTAAAATTTGCAAAAACAAAAAAATACCCAAAATTGAACTTAACGTCATATTAAAGAGTGCAATTAGCACTATCCGTCCCAAAGAAGAATAAATTTCCAACCATTTATGGAGAATGGTGTTTGGGCGTGTCTGAAAATTCGGAATTTTGAGCTACTTTCACAGAAAACGGTTGAGTTCTTGGCAAACACTTTACTTGAACATTATTTAAAGCTCATGTACCATCTATAAATGATGTTCGACAATCGACAATAATATAAATTATTAACGACGGTGAGAGGCAAGTCAAAAAAATACATTAAATGCAATTTTGAAGAAAAAAGCAAAAGAAAAGAGACCAATATGGGCGTTTATGTCAGCTAATAGAGTGGTATTTGACTCTATCACCTACCAAAAGTTTAAACCAAATATTGGAGCTATTTATGAGAAAATCTTGTGTTTTGGGATATTTTAAAAATTGGCACATATTGCACGAAAACTACTATAATTTTCAAAAAAATGTACATGACCTTTAATGATAGAACTCGCTTTGGAAAACAAATTTTATTAGAGGAAAAATTTCTGTCGTCAGTTTTGTACTTGTAGCAAGACGCTGAAAAATATCCAATCTTGAAATTTTCAAAAATTCAGAGTGAAAATGGGACCTATGTCACATTTATAACTGTATTATACTTTATCCTTACAAGAAATTTAAAGAAAAAATTTGGAGCGGTTTTCGAGGAAAAGTTTGAAAATGTCCAGGGGGCTTCATGTAAAGTACCCTCAAATTTGAAGAAAGTTTTTCAAAATCGAGGTTCCTCGTGTGGACTACTGGGGAATATCCATTTTGGAAGAAATCGCACGTATGGTTTACGCGCTAGTGTTGTTCACAGACGGACGGACGTTTTGAAAAGACCCACTTTTTCGGTATCAGGCGACCCCAAATCGTTGAAATCTCAAAATCGATTTTCCGCAACATTACATAACTTACCCTATACTACGTATATTACTCCGTATGCGGGAAAGTAAAAAGTCGTACACAAATCCTTTAATGATATATTAAGGTCAACTGTAGCTAATGCGGTTAGATGAGAAAGAATTTTGTTTTCTTTGGTGCATTCACACTCAGATGTGTCTGAACAATTGAGCATCGTCTCAATTTTATCACTAGTACTAAAATGTGATCTTAGAGCACGGTATGCTTGCCCTGAAATAACCGTTTTACTAGCCACTCTAAAATCTCTAAAAATTGAAGAATTTCCTCTACATCTTCTGGATGGAAAACAAATCATCAGTTCCTCACCAGGGGACTGAGACGTGTGTGTCGATTGGAGGTGGTCTAACCATAGATTAACACCATCTACTCATCCATGGCTAACCGTGAAGAATGGACGCAGGGTCCCTCGTTTACTTTGTAAATATATACTACTATCCTAAAATAATACTGCTATTAAACCATGTGCAAATCTTAATCAAACTTCATTCTCTATTCAAAAGTTCAAACTAGTGGTGCTACGATAGTACATACTTTCTCGCATTAATTGTAACGACAAAATAATATACTACTTCACGATCATCCCTAAGTGTTTTCGACCAGCTAACATTTTTTTTTCTCCGCGCCGAGATACCAACTCGGGTTGTGCGATGACGACCCTCCAAACACGTTACCGCTACACCATCCACTCGCACGCCTATACTCAGCATTCCCGACTCGTAAAAAGCTACTGGTGCCTCGCGTTATGAAAAAACGTACGTAATTTTCGAAAATTCTCCTTTCCTCTATCTGAGTAATCATTCAAAAAATTTGAGACCTTTTTGAGAAAATGTTTTTATAAATTCCATTAACTTCAAACAAAAATTAAGCGAAAGCTACTCGGTTTTCAAAAAATGTTTAGAAACTTATTTACAGATCAAATTTTTACTTCCTCACCTATTGCAATCTAGAGAAAGTATTGCATTTCAGCGGGAGAAAACTGCAATTTTTCAACAGCCAACTTTTGTTGCCGGACCCTTCTAACGAAAATGTGGATAAATATTGTTCCTATGTTTAGGAAATTACTTCCCCTATCACGTTGTATATAGTCAGAATCAGTAACGGCTGGTGCCCCTACAGACTGGAGGTTGTACCTCCATCGAATGTCGGAAATGTAATTTCCAAAATTCGAAATACGAATATATAATAAAAATGTAAGCAATTGGTGTAGGTCGCATTTTCGTTGCACTTCCTTAATTTCGAAAGTTGCAAACATTTAATTTTTTTTCGGTTTCTTCTTACAACTACAGTAATGAAGATAGAATTGCCTTAATGACATCTGTTCAACGAAAACAGATTTTCATACAAAATAATTTTCAATTTTTCGAAATGAGTAATTTTTGTGTAATTTTGCGCTAAACAGGCCATTTTTAAATAATTATTTAGCCAAAAACGTCTCCAGTTTTTTTCCCTTGGGTGTAGCAAAGAATGGTAAAGAAGGTGGTGCTGGTCCATTTCTGTATTTTCGAAAACTGCAAACAAAGGGGAAGTTTGTATTTTCTAAAATTGCAAACAAAAAATGAACATTGCGAAAGTACAACTTTGATGGAGATTTTTTCTTAACTGAAATCTGTTCTAAAAAGTCAATTGTTTAAAAAGAGCATTACCGTACCATTTTTTAAAATTAGAATGTTTGGGCGTAATTTCAAATTTTAATTTCCCTCATTTCTTTTGTATGGAATAGTCGAAATATTTGCAGATATGCAACGCAGACGTTTTATTTGAATTTGTTTGGATTTTTTCCAGTGTTGGCTGAAGTGAGAGCAGAAAAAAAATTTGTTACCTAACCGTTCTCAGTAATGTGAGAAAGTATGTTCTGTTGTAAAACCCCTGTTTTTACTTTCTCGCCTACTGCTTACGCAGTGTAGATAAAGTACTGCGGGGGAAAAACTGCGATTTGTAGAAACACTTATTATTGCCGGACCCTGTTACCGAGAAAGTGGATAAATATTGTACCTATCTGTAGTAAACTACATACTCTTAACAAGTTATGTAGTCTGAATCCATGATATGTGGGTCCTTGATATCGAAAAATAGATTGACGCCAAATTGTCTGTCCGTCCGTCCGACCATCTATGCTCAAAGCTTACGCCTAACCCGTCTGGCTGATTTTCTCCAAAATTTATATTCCCCGATCGCTTTAAAGGAACTCGAGGCTCTACGAATTCGAAGTGTATTAATTTTGATTTTGGTGTTGACATTTTCAGAATATTTTAAAAAATGACGTAAATCTCATTTTCATTAAAATCCCTAATTTTTCCGAAATTTGCATTAGAAAATAACTAAAATACCATACGAGAAAGTCTTTGCCATTCTCTAGCACCACTAGTTTTATATAGCTCTCATATTGTTAATACCGACATTAAGGCATTTTGCATATGATACATATTAAATAATGAGTGCACAATATTTAGTTTCTTACATATACACACATATGTGTGTATATATATATACACACACACTATATATAGTGTATATATACACACACTATATATAGTGTATATATATACACATTATGTATAGTATGTGTGTGGTGTTTGATAAATAAAATTTTAGGTACCGGAACGCCGTTCCGTCGCGTTCCGCCAGAAAACAACCTGTGGTATATACTATAAGGCGCTTTACACTAATACAAAATTGCATTTGTGAGTAGAGGTGATTCAAGTGATTTCTTATGAGGTTTCTCGAAAACTCAAAATTTTTCAGTGAAACTCAACTCAAATTTGCGCTTATTCGGAAACGCTAAGACGATATTTTCTCAAATAACGATGCAGATTTTTCAGTGATTTTTTACATAAGACCATTCATAAATTGTTTAAAGTTATAATTGAACAGTAAGGATACCGAAAAACTGAGAAAATGTGGCGAAAAAAATATTTTATGTACTAATAGGAAGAGGGTGGGGCAAAAGCAAAACGCTAACCCAGACTAAAGAGATCAGGAAACTACGATGAAAAAGTCTGTGCCGTTTTGTAGCATTTTGTTCGGTAACAAGGACCCACAATACGTGGATTCTGATTAAACAGCGCTTGAGCTGAGGTTGTTTCCTAAATTTAGTAACAAGAATTCCACTTTTTCGGAATGGGGGGTCCACAAAACAGGTTTTTCTGTCGAAAAATCGCCTTTTTTTTGTTTGCAGCAATACAAAAGCTTATACTACGTAAATAATGTGCGAAAATGAGTGTAGAAAAAGTATTGTTAATCTTTTTACCTATATTGTTGCAAGGATTACTCTAGGAAAGGTTTCTCTTTCTACACAATCACCGCAAATGTCACAGATATAATTTCAACTATTTCTGGCGAATATATAACATTGTACATCAAATAAATTTATTCATGTAAAGAGATTTTGAAAGTTCTCCCGTGAACCACCCAATGCGTTTGATACGCCTCAGATCGCAAATACAAAATTATATGTAAGTAAAATATAAAATAACACATTACCTGAACAGATCTTGGGATGAAATACGGCCCTTCTGTCTTGAACGGATATATTCCACACATGCTGCAGTCCTATGCACCTGGGTCCAAAATCCACGCAACCCTCTGCCCGTCAGACATCCCTCGCGTTCCCGTCCACAGCTTTCGCTAAACTGCCTGGGGGGCGGGTCGCTGCCTGCTCGTGAGTGTGTGTGTGTGTCATCCAGGCCGCTCATGCAGGTCTCTGCAGGCTGCGTTCCGCTGTAGCGGTTACGATCAACGTCAGAACCAGCCCTTGGGGTAATCGATGATTCTGTGGAGACTTTCTTCATTCAAACGTCTACTAAACGTACAACGAATTCACCCCCCGTAATCCATTTCTTTAAAAAGTGCTTTATAATATTAGTAGGCGCTGATGTTGCGCAATATTTCGTTTGTGTCACTTCCTAGAGAACACGCAAACGGGACTTTGTTACACACTTGAAAGTAGTATATTAACTTTTATCTTTTACATACTAACTGATTTTTAACTTTATTTCCGAATTGGCCAGTTCCATATTTGCTTTCTCGTGTATGTACAAATATGTATATACGGAGTAAAATACATAGGATAGAGTTGAAATTTGTTCTTCACAACCAGTTTAACGCCAGGTATGTTTGAAGAAAAACTAGTGCTAAAACAGCACGTTCTTTCTCACCTTTAGTAATCGTTAAGTAATGCTATTTATACCACAATTTCTCAACGAATTAACACATCTCAGTCATCATTTTTTGTGAAACTCATAACAAATCGTAGGTCATTTGGTGCGAAAACTAAATATTTTCAAGCGTATATCAACACAGATTTGACACTTCTAACTGCTTTTCGTACAGTTAAATCATTCACAGCAGTGAGAAGTAATTCACAAAAATTCAGTTGCCGAGTCGCGACTCGAAATGCCATTGTTGTATTCCAATCTGATATTCTCTGAAGGCTAGCAATTTTTATTTAATATATTTCAAATAGGTTTTTTAAGAATTTCTAAAAGGTTAATTTGTAAATGTATAACAAACGCTCGAACGTAAGACACGAACACAGAAATACGAAATAATATACAAATTGTAACTCATGTAGCATCCAACTGCCTGTAATTATCTCTCAAATTACGTTTAGAGGCGCAGGGTATTTGGAGCGGGCGACTAAGTTTGACGCCAAATAAAAAATACTCATATTTTCGAAAAATTCAACATGACCTTATTTGAAGAGGTTTTATTTATTTATTTATTTTTTAATGAACACATTTCATTAAGAAAAACTAGCGGTGCTGAAACAGCACCTACTTCTCGCCCATATTTTTTTGCAAAGTTACGCGAAAAGTACTCAAATGCTCGTAAAATTGCATATTACCTTATTTCAAAATCTATCTTTAAGGAACAAATTTTATTGTGGGGGAAAAAGCTCTATCTTTAATATTTTAGTTGAAAAATTTTGAACTTTTGCAATTTTTGAAAACTCAATGCTTTCAAAGAACATGAAACCCGCACCATTCTCTTAAACATCCTTTACAGTATCCAACAAAAAAACAAAAACAAAAAAATTACAAACGATTTTTTTTAATTTGGAAAATGTCCCTGAGGCTTCATTTAAAGTACGCCCAAAATTAAAATATCGGCTTGAAATTCAAGGGAACCGTGACATCAGCCAGACCGATTGGGGAGTGTCCATTATGGAGAAAATGGAGAACGGTTTAGCCGCTAACCTTGTTCACGGACGGATGAACAGACACGGACTGACGTTTTGTCATCATTCGATTTTTCAGTATCAAAGACCCACAAAACATCGATTCTGGCTGCTCCACATGTTAGAGGATTTGTTTTCTAAATTTAGCAACTGGATTTATCTTATACCAGGGCCCTGTAATAAGAGTTTTTTTGGCCGAAAATTTGCTGTTTTTTCGCGCAAACATAACTTTCTCTCTACTCCGTAAAAATATTTTTGGATAATCATTTAAAACGAATAAAATCGTATAGCAGTATGTGTTGAGTTAAGCCTGCGTCATTCTACATAATCAGTAAGATGACACATTCGACGAAAACATTTTGAATAAAAAACTACTTCAATTTACCGATCACACTTGACTCATAGTCGGGCAGTGGCGAAGCGTGAGGTTAATTTTTGGATAAGCTGTGTCACGACCATATTGTAAACACACATACTACTTAATTTGTGAAATATCGAATAGTTCGAAGATAGAGATCAGAAGGCTACAAATTTTATTATTATTATTATTGTTATTGTTATTATTATTATATAATAAGCTTACTGCAGAATTCAAAATGAAAATTTTAAATGTAACTGATTACTTATAATTGATGTACACTCCTTGTTTTCAAGACTTTGCGGCCATCTAAATTGTTTGACTTTTATTGAAAATCAATTCTGAAAGTCTGGTTCTCTTCAGAAAAAATGTCACTCTTTCTTAAATGTAGCATCTTGCGAACACTTACAAGGAAGCTTCTTTTCTATTAAAATTGTAGTGTAGCCAGGTTAAAAGAGTCTGTTATTTGACATAGATTTAAGTAAATGTGTTTTAATTATTTTCAGAGTGCTCATTGTCAGTGAGCCACAGCGACATGCAGCTGCAGGTCAACATTTCACTTGTAACCAACTCACGAAATGAAATTACACTGATAAGATTCTGTTTGATCTTTCCAGAACACAATACTACTGGGGATTCACACACTCTCCCCGATACCAACCCATAAATGCTTAAAATCAATGTTTTTTGAATGATCGTGTTTTATTTCAAATTAACACAATGGTAAATTATATGGGAGAAAAAGTGAACATTCTCAATATTGTACTTAATAAATTATCGACAGAGGAATTCTAATACTGAAATTTGGAATAAATAAATGTTTTACTTTTGTTGTTAGTCGTGTTATTTGAAGTGGCTCAATGATCTCTAGCGGACATTACCGGAAGTTCCACACAAGCTTGTGGTGAAGAGAGCGCCTGCCGGCATACTTACCCAGTTGTAAGGCCGGGTTACCCTTCTGGGCGAGTCACTGTGCCCCGTGGCGTATCTACGGTATGGCAGACATGACACGTGCCATGGGCGCCACACACAGGGGGCGCTATTGAGAGTATACCTGATAAAACAAATAACATACCTAATTTGAAGTATCCTGACAGGGGCGCAAACTACGCTTGCAATGGGCGCGTCGCACCGTGGGCCAGAAATGCCTCAAAGCTGGCCAAAAGTCCAAAAACTCAAATTATATCCCTGGCGCTGAGATTTCGCCTATCGTGAGACTAATGTCCACCCCTTTCATAGACATAAACAAAAATTCAATGCACCGTTCTAAACCTTCGGAACTGAGCTGCAAAGTAGGGTTCAGTTTTGCTTCTGAATTCTGTCGTGATGAATGTGAAACAGAAAGCCCATACTGGTACAATCAGTACTCAGGGACTTTGCAAGATATCGATCTGCTGAATATCTTAGTTTGTAGAGAGAGATTTTCTTATTTTCCAGTAAAGACTATTTCCATTTCTGTGAATAAATTATTAAGTTATTGTTATAAATATGAATTAGAACATTTCAATCGTACAATAGAGATATCGTAATTTTCTTCGAGGATTTTAGTTGTTACTTTCGCTTACTTCCAGTTTGAGACAAATTGTTATAAGAAGAAAAAAGTGTGAGGAAAATGACCGTGTTAACAGATTACAGCACATTACAGCGTTTTGTGAGATACACACGTTTACATTTTTTCTACGTAGTTCGCACTGCTTGCACTATGTACTGCGGATTGCGTCTTCCTCGCATAAGTCACTTCCTAACGTATGTTAAAAGAGTAAATAATATTTTTAAGACTTCTAAGACGATTTGTATTACAACACAAACATTTCTTCTTTTTAGACGAATTTCTACTAAATGCTGAAAAATGAGGTATGTGAAATGCTGTTGGGGGCTCGCAATCGCCGCGACGCCAAAATACAATTAGTCGTCTTTGTCAATTTACTGATACTGAGAAAATATCAAATGAGCTATTTACAAGACAACGGCAAACTATAGTGAGTTTGCTACTTGGGACAAAAGCAATAGAAAGTATGGTAATTTTTTAAAAGAAAACTCAGGTTGGTTGAATGAAAGATTTATTTTGTCATCTTAAATTCCTACTCCAGAAGATCCCGAATGTTCTTCAAACCTAAGACACCCATCGACATCATATGAAGCAAATAGTGAAGGAGCAAAAGAAGGAAAATAAAAAACGATTCGTGACACCCATTCTTCTCCCATGCTGATCTACACCAACCCAATGCGTCTGCGCTTCGAAGGGGCAAAGGAAGCAGCTTAGCTGAAGAAGGAGGCCTTGAGAACTCCAAGCTTACATGCGCATCTCAGTACACACCAATTCCAAGTTCCCCGAATTGGTTCAACGAAACGGACTTAGTGTACCCCCACATATAACGAAGTAGGTTCTGCTAAGGAACGATTTTAGCATGACTTCACTTTACAGAAGTGTTACCGAAGTAAATCTGCACTCTACTCTACCATACTGCTTTTCGAATAATTTTCGCTCACCAAATTTCTTTCGGCGCCCAGCTCAAGTTTGATAAGCAAGAGGGGTTTTGATGGCAACACTTGACACAATGAGTAAAAATAGGAGGCTATTTTAGTAATATAGACATGTTTATTAACTGTTTTGTATCGATTGTACTTTGTCACTTCGTAAGAAACAAAAACTGTTTTACGACAAAATCTTCAACCTCCATAAATTCGTTATTGCAGACCGATTAAGTTTCATTTCCGAAACAGAAACAGCTCAGCTAATTAAAAATGAAAAAAACAAATTATGCAAAATAAAATTAAACTTAGGTCTTCTCTTGTTTGGATTGAAGGCTTTCTATGTAATGTGGTTTCCACGACATGCTACTGATTATGGCAGACGGAAAGGTACGAAGCACTTTGACAACAACTTCATTGCAGAAATATATTTGTAAGGCAACTCCAAAGAAAATGAATGATTTAAATGAATTATTGATAAAGATGGATTTTCTCCTTGTCCTGAAAAAGAAAGTGAAAGTACTTCAAGCAGCGTAGATGAATTAGCAGGAAAAACTCGCATAAAATTCCCTTTGTATAAAATATAAATATATATTTCTGTTGAATAACAGATGATATTCCTTATTTATATGCATTCCATTGACCATTTATTCAATTTCCTACCATTTCTTTCCCTGGAAATGCAGGAATTTGGACAGGGAAGTTTTGGCCAGGTTTTCGGCTCTTCTTGGCCCAGTGTGCGTCGTGCCAGCCTGCCCAATGCGCATGCGCGCTCGCTTCCCCGCGATGTCCGTATAGTTAGCACACCCACTTATCCAAAAATTAAAAAGATTATACCATAATTTTGTTCCAATTTTGAACTAATTTATACCCACCTTAAAAAATTTTCTACCAATGCAGAACATCAAAATTTACATGTCCCGTGGGTGCGCTAACTTAACGTTAAGTTGGCATACCCATACAAGAAAAATGCGTTAAACCAAAAAAAAAAACAAATATACCACAATTTTGTACTAATTTTGAACTAATTTATACCCATCTTAAAAAGGTTTGAACCGATGCACAACATCAAAATATACAACCTTTAAGAGTGGGTGCGCCAAGTTAACGTTAAGTTGGCATACCCACACAAAAAATGCGTTAAACCAAAAAACAAATATACCACAATTTTGTACTAATTTTGAACTAATTTATACCCACCTTAAAAAAGGTTTGAACCGATGCACAACATCAAAATATACAACCTTTAAGAGTGGGTGCGCCAAGTTAACGTTAAATTGGTATTCCCACACAAGAAAAACGCATTAAGCAAAAAGCAAAAAACAAATATACCATAAATTTGTACTAGAGCTATTACATATCTTTATCCACGTGTTACATTTTGAGAAATTCAAGCCCACCTTTACCATTCGAGGCATACATTTAATAATGTATTGGTTCTGAAATAGACCTACATTTTAGTGGGCCTTCTATTCTATACGTATGATGTCCTCAGTAACTTAGAGGGGGGAAAATGCTTTCAAAAGACATTGGATATATTCCAGAAGACATATTTGAAGAAGCTGAAAAAGCCGTGTAAACATTACTTCCCACGAAATGTTAAGAAAGGAATGAGAGAAAACCTTCACTTCACCAATTTTATTTTATGCATTAAACGTATGTAGTTGATGTAGTTATTAAGTAGTCTGTGATGTACATTTTTGTTGATGTTTCATGCCCGACTGGAAATATATTGGCCACTTCTGTGTTATAATAGCGTAAATAAACGATTTGATCCTTCTTCTGAATTCTGATTGTTAGTTATGAATTTTTAATTACACGCAAGTAATTAATTCACATTTTAAATACTGAATTTGGCATAAAACCACCTACAGTTTTTTCACTTTTCCTCAGTGATTCACATCCATAACGAGCGAATCAAACGAGACAATCGGAATATAATAAAAAGCCCTAAACACCTTGTACCTCGTAACCAGGGAGCAGATTTTAATGAAATGTCATTTTTTTCACTTCAGAACAATGACGTTTAGTATTATCATCTATCATGATATATTATGACAAAAGGACATTACCCATTTTCATAAGACATTTTTGGCATTTTTCGTCGATTTCGAATAATAAGTCATTTTTTAACTTTTCCCTTAATTTTAATGCATTTTTCGCTGATTTCATTAATTTTAATATCATTTTTATGATACTTGATTCAAATAACATTAACGAGATGCTCCACAGAATTCCTGAGTAGCCTACTCCATTTCTTCGCTCACTTATTGTAATGTCAACTGTTGAATGTGACGCAATTCAGCGCCAATGTCGGTTCAGCCGATTAGCCGGGATAACTAAAGACAGATTTTCTGGTAAAGTACAGTCGAAAGCGAAACATTGAAAGTTGGGTTCACTTGAACAAATAGAAGTAGTCTTGATTACATCAGTAATGTATCGAACAGCATGAGTTGCTCATCCGAACTGTTTTTGATAACATTTTTTGCATCATTTTCTTTGCGTTTATGGTATTTTTAAAAATATTACAAGCATTTTATTGATTATTTTTGGCGATATATTACGTCATGAAAATCTACACCCAATCATAACCCGGCGCACCCTCTTAAACGTTGTATATTTTGATGTTGTGCATCGGTTCAAAACTTTTTAAGGTGGGTATAAATTAGTTCAAAATTAGTACAAAATTGTGGTATATTTGTTTTTTTGATTTAACGCATTTTTCTTGTGTGGGTATGCCAACTTAACGTTAAGTTAGCGCACCCACGGGACATGTTGTAAATTTTGATGTTCTGCATTGGTAGAAAATTTTTTAAGGTGGGTATAAATTAGTTCAAAATTGGAACAAAATTATGGTATAATCTTTTTTAATTTTTGGATAAGTGGGTGTGCTAACTATACGGACATTTCCCCGCGCCCCGTCCCTGGCCAGCAGCTGTCGGAACGGCTAGGCTGACTGGAGTCCGCCTTCACCTGCAGCACCGGGCGGTGGCGAAGACATATCGCACTGAATACGCATAAGAACAGAAAAATTAACTTGGTGCGCGTACGTACGATACTAATTGGTTGAAAAACATGATGAATTTACAATTTCTTTTTTTAGTGAAGAGTTATTTCTCGCCTTCTTTGCCTTGTCAGCTTACTCAGCCTACCCTGACGCTTCGCCACTGTAGTCGGGCATTTATGTAGTAACCCTAGGATGAGGAAATATACTAAGGGGAGAATTTTGATGATCTAAAACATCACAAAAAATGGGCGACAAAATACTCTTTAAATGTTTTTAATATGCTCTAAAAGAACGAAAAATTACGAAAATGTTTTACTGCTGTAATCGCAGTGGTGGATCGACAGAGGAGAGCATGCCCCCCCTCCCCCAAAGGCCTAGAGAAAAAATTAAAATGGTGAAAGAGTGCAAGAAAAATTAAAATGAGAAACAAGAAAAAATTGTAGAAACATCTGAAATCTATCGATAAAGTAACCGTGTTGTCCTCAGCCTTTTAGTTACGAATGGGAATCCCGTTTCTCGCTGTATTGTAGCCCCAGTGTTACGTATGGAAAATGCCTTCGACTGTTCTCCAGACGCTTGTGGCAGCTCATATCTTTATCGCCTGAAGCGGTGCTTTGGCGACTTCCACGTATTGGAGTGTGGCCAACGCAACCGGAAACGTTGTCGGAGACGCTGTGTCATTTCGTGCAATTACACTGTCCCCGAAACAAAGGAATAGGGCATGAATAAAAGTACATACGTATATACTATGATACATACAGATATATTAGACGAAGACAGAAAACTGCTATTCCCCGAGCCTCCCTGCGGCAGGCGGCGATGAGTTACCAGAATTACGGGAAGGCCGGGTAATACCGGACAGGGGGTGGTATCAGACGAAAGAATTTTAGAGCACTGGTGGTAGTACTACGTGCCAAACTCTCTATGTGTTCCTGGAAACAAATTAGCTTTCAGACGCCATACTAGGTGAGTACATCAAGCAGTTTGGTTAGTGCGACACGTTTTACGTTTCTTGTTTGTTTGTTTGTTTGTTTGTTGTATGTGTGTATGTTGTCCAGTGTTCGAAGAAAACTTTGGAGCTTTGAAACTTCCCTTATGGTAAGTTTATATATCATCTGGTATGACTGGTATGTTTACTAAGGTGTATTTGTCACGTTACAGCACACAAATTGTATTACATAACTACTTGTATTACCGAAGGTGAGAAAGTACGTGGTGTTTTAGCACCACTGGTTCCACAATTTTTGTGTGTAGGTTGTTGGGTGGTAATATTCGAATATTAGTGAGGTTCTAGTCCGTGCTTCAGGAAATTATGGGTAAAATTCGCGGTAAATGGGAGGAAATGATATGAAGATAGCTATTCTGAAGGTCATTTCAAAAGATGTGTCGATGAGAGAGGGGTCATTCCATGCAAAAATTTCAGGTTTTCTGACAGTGAGTCTCAGATTTTTTTCATATTTTATTACATTAATGTACTAATGATGAACAGTTAAAAGACAATTTATGGAATTAATATCTTCAGCAGTTTAGCAACAATTACGGGTTAAACATGGACGATGACACAATGTACTCAATAACGATAATAATTATGACGTTCATAAAATGAATAAAACTTTAAAAACGGGCACACTATTTTGAAGATAAATGATCATATTTTAAGCAGTTGATAATATATTAAGGATTGAGACATTTGTTTATAATAAAAAATGCTAATAAATTAAACAAATATTTTCTTTTCTTTCATATTTTACACACTGCAGGAAGAACCAATAAATAACCATTCTGCGAACTGTCGCGATGGAATCTTAAAAAATGCGTAAGTTATTAAATAAAAAGTATACGCGCATTTTGCTCTTAAGGTTGAAAGTCGCGTGCCTTTGCCCAGCGAGGGGTGACACAAGGTCGTAGGCAGGCACCGCCAAGTTCATTCCCTAGGGATATCCATCGATGCCTTCGAAGGGATCCTGACACCAGTTTACAGACTTAGTTTTCGCGTGTTACTGTTCAGTGATACATCGTGATAGAAAATGCCAAAGATTGTGAATACGTTTAACAGGCTTTGGTACTGCAATCCATTCGGACTCGAGAAGCACAAAAGTCGGGTGGGTAAGAGAAAGATTACAGAGGCGATGCGGAAGAAAATATCGAATCTAGTGGTAGGTGAAGCAATATGCGATGTGTCACAAAATATCCAAAATGCCCAATGCAGATCTTAGTGACTCAACTGAAACAGTGAAGTGAAAACGTCAAGTGAAGAGGAGTACGTAGCCCCAGGAGTTGCAGAGGAAGCCACTATCAGTAATGTAAACATTTTGTATCCTCTGGGTCAATCACCATTGTCATTGCGAAAACAAACCCCAGAGATATCGTACGCAAGGAGAAAGGTGAGTGCCGTAAATAAAACAGTTTCTGAATTATTTCATGTGAGTACAGAAAGCCATGATGGAGAAGAAATGTTGACACAATTCAAAGAAAAATTTTCAAACGTGAAAACAGCTAATGAGAAATACATGATTTTAACGTGTTTACCAAAAAGTTGGAAAAAATAATGGTCGAATTTGGCGTATCTCTTCATGTAGCTCCTACGGCAAAATTAACACCTAGAGTAGTAGTTTTGCGAAATCCACCATCGCGCGGCGGAGGAAAACTGTAACGCCGAGCGCTGACGAGGAGCGCTGTGGCGCGGCGGCTCTAGCAGCTGAGACGAGTTCGTTAATGGAGCGCCAGTAAGATACTTTTATTCATAACTTTAAAACCATTCAAGATTCCATGATGAAATTTACAGAGTAGCTTGAAAGTAGTTTCAGTAGTTTCTTCCAAAATTCAAGAATTTAAAATATTATATTTCCATTTATTGCATTTTTTAGAATTTGTTTACTTCCTAATTGTTAAAGACTCACGGTAAAAAAAATATCTTTAGCGTAAAATTATCCTTTACATTTCTTCTACAAATGGTGTCACTTTCATATTTTTTGCTTGTTTGCATATCATCGGAAAAAAAATCATAACGGAATGTCTACAGACCGCTAACCTAATATTTCAAGTGCCCATTGTTGCTAAACAATGGATGATGAGACAAAAATATTGTACCTGGTTCATGCAGGTATCATAATAAGGTGGCAAAATATTTTTAAATTCTGAGATGTAGTGTCAGATTTCCTACTTTTTTGCATGGAATGACCCAGAGGCTAGTGCTAGATATTCTGTACCCAAGAGCATACTTGGCCGATCGGGTGTAAATACTGGCAAAGGGAGGAAAGAGAACAGCCAAGCATAATACAGATAATAAAGGCACATTTAAAGGAACATTTGACAATAATCACGAAGCAGTGTATAATTTCGTCAAAAACCTTTGGATATCCGGCTAATGCCGCAGAGCAAATCATTTTTAAAACTCGCCCACCAATTTGCACTAAAGCTAAATATCACCTATCACTTCAGTACAGATAAAAATTGACAGGAAAAGATTTGTGTTATGATTTTATGAGAAGATTCCCGGGCGTAAATTTGAAAACTGAAGAGTCAATAAGTCTGCAGCGAGCAGTTGGGTTCAGTAAAGATGAAGTCACTAGATTCTTTGACAAGCTTGCTGAACTCGTGGACAAATACAAATTCATCCCATGTAGAATCTCCAATGCGAATGAAACCGGTGGTTTCATGTGTTCACATCAATAATGGAAGATCCTGTCTGCAAAAGGAACTAGTGGTGCTACACAATGGCACAGACTTTCCCGTATTAGTTTTCTATTTCCTTTGGTCTTCGCCAGCTATTCGGAATTGCCACATACTCTTTCTTGCCAGCTGCCATCTATCACCGCAAAAACTACATTTTTTGTCATTTTCTTAATTTTTCGGTTTCCTATTGAAAGAACAGAAATATTCATTTTAGAATATTAAAAAACACAAAAACCTAGTCCTAAACGGCAATTTTCTTTTAAAAATTATGTGCCGTTTTAAAGAAAAGTGCATTTTAGAGCTACTAAAAATGCGAAATTTGAAGCTCATTTTCACAGAAAAGTTTTGGGTTTTCAAAATACTTTATTTGAAGCACTTACACTCACAAATACAATAATCTTTACAAATTGCTGATAATGTGCATATTAAAGATGTGAGAGATCTTTCAAAAAAATTATATTTATATAATTTTTGAAAAACAAAAAAATAACTCAAAATAAACTATATTAAAGACTATAATTAGCACTATCCGTTACAAAAGTTTCAAGAAAAAATTGCAGCCATATATGAGAAAATGGCGTTTGAGTGTTTCTGAAAATGCCGAAATTTGAGCTACTTTTCACAGAAAACTGTTGTTTTCGAGAAACTTTACTTGACATTATTTAAAGCACATGTACTCGTAAATATAGTAATGTGAAAAAATCGCCGCTAATGTAAATATTAACGACGTGAGAGACAAGTCAAAATATTACATTTTTCCAATTTTTGAAAAAACAAAAGAATAGAGCAATATGGCATTTTTGTCATCTCATAAAATACATTAGACACTACAACCACCAAAAGTTTAAAGAAAAAATTTGGAGCCGTTTTTGAGAAAATCTTGTTTTTGTAATTATTTAAAATTGCTCATATTGTACGCAATATTACGCGAAAACTACTAAACTTTGCAAAAAAATGTATATGACTTTAATGAAAGAACTCCCTTTGTACAACAAATTTTATGTAAAAGAAAAATCTCTATCTTCAATTTCGTCGTTCCAGAAAGACGCCGAAAAAATTTTAAACTTTTGCGATTTTCGAAAGTCCAGAGTTATCCGTGAAAATCGGACCTATGCCACCTTAATAAGTGTATTTTACTCTATTCTTACAAGAAATTTAAAGAAAAAATTTGGAGCCGTTTTTGAGAAAATTTTGAAAATATCCGGGGGGCTGCATGTAAATACCTCCAAATTTTACAGAATCTTTTTCAAAATCTCAAAGGTTCGACTAGAACCAGATCGACAGGGGGGATATCCATTTTGGAAGAAACTGTACGTATGGTTTAGCTAGCAGTGTTCACAGACGGACGTTTTCCTTTCAATTGGTTTTTCGGTATCAAGGACCCACAAAACAGGGTTTCTGGCTACACCACGTGTTAGGGGATTTTTTTTTCTTTCTTAATTTAGCAACTGGTTTTATCCACTTTGTCGTTATCACGGCCCGGCAATGAATTTTTTTCTGCCGAAAATTGGCCATTTTTTGACGCAGCATTACATAACTTTCCCTATACTACGTATATCTCTCCGTGTATACGTACGTATACGGGAAAGTAAAAATACTCCTTTAGGGAATAAATTTGATGGGCAAAAGAATGGATGGATCACGAGGGAGGGCTTTTTAAAATTGTTGCACAGTTTTGTTGATCGGGTAAATCCCTGTGCGAAAATCCCATCCTGTTACTCGTGAATGGTCTCACAAGTCACTAGGACCTTGATGTGATCCTTTATGCCCAGGAGCATCGTGTTCACGTGCGAAACATACTACCCGCCCCCCCATATATCTGACAAACACCAACCGCTAGACAGGACCATCGTGAAACCCTTAAAAATGATAGTTGTGAAGCCATAAACAGAACCTAAAAGTTCAATATTTCTTACGAGATTCATGCAATGTTCGTTTTTGGTTTTTAATTTAAGAACTATTCTTTTCCCATGTAACCAAACACTTTTCTTTGTATAATGCATTTTATTTTTGTCTCAATAAAGAGCGTTTCTTTGGTGAAAAGCTGTAATATAAAGCCCATTAAAATTATTCCCATTGTTTCTTTAGTCATCCGATACCATCCTCTACTTTTCAGACACTTAAATTGTCAACGATTTTATTATCTTCAAATAAACACATTATTTTATTTTCAGTCCAAACAGCTTTGATAAAGTGTATTTTTTTTTAAATGTATTTCTTCTCGTTCGACATTTCTGTCTTTCGAGGGTTTGACTGAGTGTGTAAGAGATTGACGTTTCATTTTCTGTATTTAAACGAATAATTTTAATTACTCTTAATTAAGAAATCATATTTAAAGCTAAGGTTTACCACCCGACCTTCCTTACACGTTGCCACATTGTGGTGGTATTTCCGGTATTGTGGCGGTACTAAAACTCGCGGGGAATGACCTTGCAGAGGGACGCGCTTGAAGCCGGGAGGCTCGTGCTTCTTAATGTTAAACACATAAGGGGTATGCCATTAAATTACGTGAGGCCTTTTGGGGGGGGGGGCCGTAGGGGGTCAAGTGAATCTCACCTAATCTTAGGTGGGGAGAGAGGGGAGGTCTCGGCAAATATCACGTAACTTTTTCGCTAAAAAACAGAGCTAAATTGCAAGAAAACTGAGTCAAGTGAAACACGTTTCTATACTGAAATATGGCTCAATCTTGCCCAATAATTTTTATCGAGGTTATGTGATTGCTACAATAAGTAGCATCGTTATATCTCTGAATAGCATAGTATACTGAGAAAAAGAATCTAACAAAAATCACCAATTTTTTTTAATCTAATGAGGTAAATCTCATTACCTGTATTTTTACAGAAATTTTAAAGAAAAATTGCCCAACGTTTGGTAAAAACCGAACTTTTGATAAAATTTACTTTAAGTTTGGTAAGTTTTTCAAAATTTCTGAAAAATACTGATAGATTTATTTTACATTTGCTGAAATGTTTGATAATATTTGTTAGACTTTTTCTCTCAATAAAAACTGGATTGTTTAGCGTCCACCGGCCAGCCAAATGCGCAACTCGTCGATCACTGCCGCGAACGAGTTGGCCGGCATGAATTATTGCAATATTTTTGGAAATGCAATAATATTCATTGCAATTCAGTCACTCTATTTTCTAAACGTTAGTCATACTATCTAGTCTTAAATATAATTAAGCAAATTACGTTTTTTAATAAATACCAATGCAAACAATCACAAATTAATGTTTTACATTAAAAATATTCATTTTGAAAAATCTCACGTGAGATTAGAAGGGGAAGAGGTGGAGCCAAATCTCACCAAGGGGGGAAGAGGAGTCGAAAAATCGCCAAAATCAACTCAAGTAATTTATGGACGTGACGGCACACCATCGGTGAGTTGCCTGGATTGCAATCAGACGCCAGAAACAGCGCTCAATGGACCCTCTTTGATTTCAAAATGATTTCATACATCAATTTTGCTACAATATCTCGATTTTTGAATGAAATTAAATTGAAAATATTTGTAACTATTTTTAAATTGAAAAATATTTGTAATTATTATGCCGTAATTAACTTATAATCATCATAATATTAACCTAAGTGAACATGGGACGTCCAAAGAAACCTTGGTAGGGCGTGCAATTCTACGGAAAGTGAAGAAAAATACGCGATAAAGTTCACCAAAAAGAGCGAGTGAACTTGAAAGTATATTGCAGATAAATGTATATGAGAATACTGTGTGAAATTGTTTGAGGCAAAGTGGCTCTCATGGAAGGCTAACTAGAAGAAAAAAAATATGTGAACTCAACAGAAAGAAAAGGTTAATTTTCGCAAAAAAAAAAAAAACACAGAAAAACGAGTAAATAAAAACTAGTGAGTTTTGGAAAAATATTATTTTTAACAACGAGAACAAATACAATATGTACATTTTCTTCAGATGGAAGACGATATTTTTTCGTGCCATTCATTCGTATTAGATGAATTTGGTCACAGAGTTTTTTTCTGATGGTATATTTCATTGGAGCCTGAAGATGGAAAAAAATCCATGTCCTCCAAACGTCGCACAACAAACTTTGGTTGATGAAGAATAAAAACTTAAATTTACAATTATGTGATTCCATATTTATATTTCTAAATTTTTGAAAACGTATCTGTCAAAAAATCAAATTAATCGAATACGAATGAGATATCTTTATATTTGCTGTAGTGTCAGCCAGCAGTGGACATCCTCCTTTCCTCTTCCTGCTCCGGCTCGCCCGACGTGTGCACTGCGAACAAGTCGTAGCAAGTTCCAACCTGTCGACTGTGGCGCACGCCCCGCCTTCCCGCGACGCACCGCAGCCTGGGCGGGCGCGGCGGCGCGGTAGTCGCGGGTCAGACGGCACGGTCGTCAGTTGTGGTTGATCGTGGGTCCAGGTCTTTGGTTCGAGCTTCGGAACAGCATCGGAATCCGTCTTTGCCGAGTGGAAAGAAGTGTTCCAGGTAGGTAAATGTGTTGTAGTATTAAAGTTACAGTTAGTGTTGTGCGATTTTTCTACCTCTGCCTCCCAAGTCCCTATGGGCGCGATGGATGTCTTTCTCGGTCCTGCCGCTAGATGTCGCATGATCGCAATCATGCGATATCTAGCGACACGACTGAGAAAGACGCGGAATTCCGTAATTTTGGTAGGGGAAATTTTTTTATTCAAATGTTTTGGTCGAATATGTCACATTTCAGATTGTGGAATGACGCAGGCTAACTCTGCTCATGTTGCGGTACAACGTTATTCGTTTTAATGTTTATACGAAATTTTTTTTCTTGAAAGTTTCGTGACAAGTTAAAATTAATAATTATTGAAAAATTTGGGAGGGGAAATTGCTCCTATTTCCCTCCCCGGTTTAATTAATGTAATAAATGTATATAATAATTAATCGTATTACCATTAATTTTATAATTTGTTTATTCATTAGATGGTGTAGTTTTGACAATTGTGCCACCCTCGTCATCTATTGCGTGTGCCTAATACAGTATCACGATTTTTTTTTGTTAAGGAGAGATTTTTATCATGTCTTAAAAACTATTATTTTTAAAAAGAGATTAAAGAGTGCATTTGCTGAAGCTTCAGAAAGAAAAAAACGATTAGGCGCTATCGTGCTCGTTTGGTTTATTGATAAAGGTTTCCGGGCAGGTGGCTGTTACTCCTTTCTACAGCAGGATGGTGAGATCCGGTGCCGACTTGTACGTCGGCTTGCGAGGTATATTCCTCTTGAAGATCTCCCCTCAGATGGGCGAAGCTCTAAGCTCCTCCCTCTCCCGACATAATATTATTCATTTAGGGACCCACCACTTTTTCTTTCAGTGCGAGGAACAAGAGTGGTTTGCTCTTCCTAGAGCGAGGTTAGCGCTCTGAGGCCGTGCGGGCCAAACGCGGAGAAATTGCTGATAAGTGACAACCAAAGAGTATTGTTACTGGTACAAACGGCATCAAAAGCATTGGCGTGCGCAGCCCAGAACGCGCGGGAGTGGAACAACTTGCTCTCGCAAGTTTTCTTGATACGTGAGCCCTCTGGTGCTTGCCCAGCGGTGAATAAATTGCACGACCCGTTGTAAAACGTAGTCCGACTCGGAACGGCACGTATTACCAACCAACGTTATACCTGGTTGTACCAACAGTTTACAAGGCTGTCATAATCCGCGTCGTACTTTCAAAAGACTCGTACTGTTTCTCGTGCCTCGCTTTTGTGCGATAAATTCAAACCAACAGTTGGTACGCCCTTGTAAGCCGTGACCTTTGACCAGATCGTGACGTTAAAGTCCTCTCCGCTCTCCCCGTTGTGGAATATCATGAAAACTTGCTCGTGGAAACGTCACTACTACAGTGACGTTTGAGCTCCCGATTCGATGACATAGTAACAGCTGATTAAACGTCAATGGACAATGTTTAAATGGAAGTGTGGTACATTTCTTGTCCATTAAACATTTTTGTTTACTTGTAATACATGTTATTAAAGTGTATAATCAGAAAATAATCTGTATTAAATAGTAATTAAACATACTATGCTGTGAACTTTTCATAACTGCCTCTCAAGCCCCTAGTCTTCGCCATGGAATATATCCCAGCATTTCGCGTCTTTCTCGGTCGTGCTGCTGGATGTGGCAAGATCGCGACCGTATCAAGCACAGCTTGATCATGCGACATCTAGCGTTATGACCGAAAAAGACGCGAAATGCCGTGATATATTCCATCGTAAAGACGGACCTTGGGCAGCAACTGTGGAAAAAATCGCAGTTTAGGACAATGAAATTGTAAATTTAATGAAGCAATTAATAAGTACATTTCATGTCCCATTTACATGCTTCCTAGATGACATCAGAAAACCTCTTTTATTTTATTTGTACAGAAATATATTCAATGGGTTTCCCCAATTATAGGAAAATATACATTATTTAGCCAATCATTTGTGGCATTGTCATAATCTGTTACAGTAGTTATTAAAGTGTACAATCGGAAAACAAATGTAAGGTCTGTGTCACTGGGATATTGACAAAAAATATCATTTGTTAATTTTAAGTAGTTGAAAAAAAGGTGAATTAAAAAGATAAGTCAGAATTGTGTGGTAGCAAAATACATTTTGACATTAACTGACAGTATTGGTACCCAGACTAATTCTAACAGGTGTTGATTATTTGTTTCATAATTAATCTTACCTAAATTGCCTAATTTAGTTAGTAGATTGGTAGAATACGTTAGAATCTTTATAAGGTAAATTCAACTCAACCAAAAGAGCCAGATGATTATGATCTGCCTGAGTGGAGAAGCTTCAATCTATATTTGAATCATTACAGTGAAATTGTTTTAATTTAATAATTTAAGACGTCTGTTAAAATTCAACCTAGGTACATATTCCTTGATTTAAATTATAGAAGCTAGTGAAATTCATTAATAGTTGAATATTAGGAGCAACATTGACTTTTAAAAGTTAGGCAAGTTGAAATCACCAATAATGCACAAACATGAACCCCATAAATTGTTAAACACCAATGTTTAGATGTAATGGATAGAATCTAAGCTTGTAACTGATTCACTGCTACAATAATCAAATGTAAATTATCAAATTAATATTAATACCAACTACATCAATAGGTTGAATTCTGAATATCAAATAAGTAAAATTCATAATTATAAAACTGAAAGATTTTTTTATTTGCAATAAAAAATTTATTATATAAAATTGAATGTATTGCAATGCATATATACTATATATATATATATATATATATATATATATATATATATATATATATATATATATATATATAATTAATTTTTTTTTTAAACACATTATTTACAATCCTCCAAAAGTACATTTCAAAAATTGAAATTGGATAAGGAAGCCAGAAATGTAGATGGTCTCCCCTCTTGTTTTATGCTGTGCATGCCTGTGTGCACAGTTGTTTCAAAATTAAATCTTGCATACGGCTTAGGTTTTAACTGAGCTTTATTCACTTGTGTGAATTCTACCCCTCATGTCATTGTGCTTGAGACTTGGCATCTCTTCCTCGTGAATGAAACCTTCCTCATATCCGTTGATATATAAATAACTGTAATTGATGATAGAGAAATGTCTTGAAAGTAAAACATAAAAAACTGGCTTACACATGTTAAATTATCGAAATTGTTTACGAAATTGGCATGAATTTTAACTGTTTGCAGATCTTTTTAATTTATTTTGGATACAGTTAGGTATTTGTGCTGGCTAGGGAAACACAGTTCTTGTTCTTAACTTACATTTTGCCTCTCAGTACATTTCTTACATTTAGTATTGTAATTTAACTAGAATGTTGAATGTTGTAGTAGAATTAAAGTGTACTGTGGTATTGGGAACAAGATGGTCTATTCTGGTTATAGTGAACTCTGATATAGTGAACCCTCCGTTAAAGTGAACTTAAGTCACTGGTCCCGTTTCACTTACATTACAAATAAGCATAAGAAGATTCGGTTATAGTGAATCTGAACCTCAGCTATAGTGAATGTAGTGAAATACGTCCTGGAAATTATTTCACTCCTGCAAAGGGAATATATCACCTTAGTGCCACAAAAGTACATTAGGCAGCGTAAAAAAATACTGTCAACCAGAGGTCAGAATCAAAGAAGCCTCCCCTGAGGTGAAAGTAGGGGACTCGGAGTGGGCATCTTACTGATGATCTTAGTGGTTGTCCATAAATTACGTAACGCTAAAAAAGGGGGAGGGGTTTGAGGCAGCGTTACGCTGCGTTACATACGGGTAGGCATGGTGGAAATAATATTATTTTTCACCATGGGAGTAGAGGGGTCATATTTTAATGTTATGTAATGCTGATATTTATTTTTAAAATCTTTCAATATTTGCTGAAATACTTCCTTTTATTAACCCATACACTAAACAAACAAACAAATTAAATAAAAAAATGTAATAAATTAAAGAAGTTTAAATTGTTACAATAAATGAAAATATTTTCATCCCTGATGTATTGATTGAATCTATTAGATTACGGAGAAAATATTCAAAACTGATCTATGGTATTTTCTAGAATCCAATTAAATCGGTGCAGTATACTTGAAGTTTTTATTTTTGGTGCGTCGAGGCCTGTCTTCATGATGGAGTATCTCACAGAATTTCGCGTCTGTCTCGGTCGTGCCGCTATATCTCGCATGATCGCCAGCAATGCTCGATGCGGTCGCGATCATGCGAGATGTAGCGGCGCGACCGAGTCAGAGGCGAAATTACGTGAGATGTTCCATCGTGAAGCAGTCCCCCATGCTCAAAGAAAAAACACCCAAATATTGTCGCAAGGGCATGGGGCTTGTCGCAAGCGTTACGTAATAATTAGACGGTGGTTAAAGTGCGCGTTACTGGGGGGGGGAGAGGGGATAGTCAAAATACTCGAAATTTGCGTTACGTAATTTATGACCGCCCCTTATGCCACTCAGTTTCACTGCGGAAAAAAAAGGCCGTATCCTGCGTAGGCTACAACTATAAACGCGGCGACGCGCGATTGTTTGCTTTAATTTCAATCTTGGTGTCACTTGACTGGATAAAGCGCGTTGAGTTCTACGAGACGTAGGCGATGGGAAGCACGCGACTGCCACAGACCGGCAATATCTGACGTGCCGCGCGGTAAAGCGATCGGTTTCATGGTCGCTTGCGCCTTCCTGAAAGCATCTTTATGTTATTAGGCGAGTAAAGGAACCTTCGGAGAATGGGATGGTGTTCCAATATTGCAAGAAGCGTGAAGTGTGTCAAGACTGGATTACGATGCTTAGTAAAATGTAACATTTTACACTTCCCAAAAAATTTCAGATACGATGTTTATTTCCGAAACTTCTCCCAACGAAATCCTCAGAATAGTCAGTAAACTAAAAAATAAATATTCATCTGGTTTAGATAAATTTCCGGATTGTCTATTAAAAACTTGTGCACCTGCCTTTATACATCCGTTAACTCACATTTTCAATGCTTCTTTATGTACTGGAATATTTCCAGATATTTTCAAAACAGCTAAAATTAAGCCACTTTTTAAAAAAGAGAACAAAAATGATATTCAAAATTACCGGCCAATTTCTCTTTTGTCAGTTTTCTCAAAAATATTAGAAAGGCTTTTCTACTTACGAATGGAAACATTTCTCAGGAAAAACAGAGCGTTTTCAGACTCACAACACGGTTTTAGAAAATCAAAATCTACGGAAACTGCCATTTTTTCTTTTCTCAAAGATGTTGCTTCATCAATAGACCAAAATGAAGTACCCATTGGATATTCTTAGATCTCTCGAAAGCTTTTGACGTTATTGACCATAAGATCTTGCTCTCAAAATTACCTTCGTATGGAATTCGTGGTATTGCCCTAGATTGGATAACTTCTTACCTTAAACATCGGACTCAAAGAGTAGAAATACCATACTGGCAGGAAAGGACATTACATACTTATATTTCCAATTCTTTGCCAATTGAGCATGGGGTCCCGCAAGGTTCGATCTTAGGTCCTATTCTCTTTCTGTTATATGTAAACGATATGCCCTCGTCTATTAAAAATGGAAGAACGGTTCTGTTTGCTGATGACACGAATGTTCTTTTGCAAAAAAGAAGCAGTAAATAGTACAATTTCAGAAGTTTCAAATTGGTTTAATAATAACAAATTAATTGTTAACGAAAGAAAAACTGTTTCAATGCATTTTTGCATCTCAAATCGGAAATCGAATGTTCCATTGAAAATGAACAATATGCAATTAGCTGATGTTGAGGCAACAAAATTTTTAGGTCTTTCAATTCAATCAAACCTCAAATGGAATGTACATATAACAGAATTAAACACTAAATTAAGTTCATTATGCTACGCATTCAGAATTCTTTCAAATTCTGTCAGCCTTCATGCAGCTCGTTGCGTTTATTTTGCAAATGTGCATTCCCGCCTGAGATATGGCATAATATTCTGGGGAAGCTCATCCTGTAGTATTCAGACGTTCAGATTGCAAAGAAAATTATTCGAATAATGAAAAAATGCCTTCCACGTGATTCCTGCAAGCCTCTTTTCATTGAGCTGGGAATCCTTCCATTGCCTTGTCTATTTATTTACGAATCTGTAATATTTGTCAAAAATGACCTACTTGAGGTAGGGAACATATTTTCATGCAATATTGATATTTATAATTACAACACAAGCCGTAGAAATCACGTGCATCAAGTGTCAGTATCAATAGCTCAGTACAAGAAATCAACATACAATACATGTACGTTACTTTACAACGCATTGCCAGATGACATAAAACAATTAAAGTCGGTACACAAATTTAAGTTAAAAGTAAAATCTTTTCTGCTGCAAAACTGTTTCTATACAATTAGAGACTATACTGATCGTGAAAAAAAAAATGTTTAATGTAACAAACAAAGATATATAATGAATTAGTTTATGTTTGCATTGTATACATTTTAAAATATATTTAATACGCCTGTAACAAGTAATGTACTTCAGCTTCCGGGTCAATGACCCCCACCTCGATCAGGTTTTTGTCCAGTTTCCCTGATCCATTGAGCAAATGCTGAGATGGCCCCTTGTTTTGCTTCTGGACGTAAATGTAGCTTCACTGTGCGCACGTTTTGTTGAGCACTCCTTTTGCTTGTAGTTCATTTACAGTTGAAATTGATTTTCTCTTACTCGTGAAAAAACATTTTTCAAATATCTTTATTTTTCTAAAATAATTATTTTCTAAATTCATTTTTTTTTCCTTTTTTTTTTTTTTCTTTCTTTTTTTTTCTTTTCGTTTCTCTCTCTCTCTCTTTTCAGGCCCTCAAGAAAATGTGCGGAGATACATTTCTTTCCCCACACGTCATATAGAGTTTTTACTGTTTTTTTGACAAAATAAATAAAAAAAAAAGTCACAGAGGACATTGCAGAACCAAGTATGCAGATATCATGAACTCTGGTGAAGGATCTAGAGAAATTACCAATGAAAAATACATGCAGCAAACAATAGAGAATTGTTTTTTTTTAGGTGAAATAAAGATATTGAAATTTTCAGTTTATGCTGTTAATGAATTTTTGCTGTATCTGCATATTAATAAAATCAATAATTGTGGAGAAATTCTATTTAATTTTGACATCAATATAGTGAACCAAAAATGTTAGTCCCCAGAAGTTCACTATAACTGGTGTCGACTATAAACTGAATTTTCTGTTATACAGGTCCTTTCATCTTACAACTCCTCAGGATTTTGATTAAAATTTTGGATTTTTTTTCTCAGTTGAACTCCTCTTCTGTCACTACAAAAGAAACAACTATTCTTCACTTCTAGAGAACAGTATTCATTCTAAAGTAAACCTCAAGAATGACAGAGGCAGAGACAGAATATCTATCCATTTGTAATATTGTTGAAAAAGGGTATTTTTTAAGATTATTATTTTAATATTTCGCTTTTGAGATTCTGGGATATTAACCCCTGTACACTTTTGGTTGCCATGTTTTGGAAGAAAAAAAGAGGTGGGAGGCATATGTTTGAGAAAATATGGTATATCTTTTTCAGAATTTATTATATTAATGTACTTTGACCATATTTTATACAGTACAACGACTAGACCTTAGAATTAAATAGTGATTATTTAGGCACCTATAATAGGTGACAAAATTATGAAATGAGGTACTATTAGGATGCTAGGACTAATAGGTATTTTATTTTATTACTCTTATTATTATATTATTATTATTATATTATTATTATCGTTTATTTTTCACAGCTTTCTGGTACACGTTTTAGGAGTCATACAGATATTTCTATCAAAGCCATGATTTCCGTTAGTACAATAATTTTAACAAACATTTATTTTAAGAACTAATCAGGGAGTAAACAATTCTACAAATATAAATTTTAACACTTAAATTAATTTACAAATTAAAAGTAAATAATTCTTTAACACAATTTTTTTAGAAACTCGTATATCTTCTGACTAAAGAACACGTGCTCAGGATCACAGCATTCTGTAGATTGATGGTAATGTTCGTCTCGATCCCCCAGTTTATTCAGAGAGTGCTACAGGACGGTAGGTATCACACCTGTTGCTGAGAGGACGATTGGTACAATCTTATATTATTGTTATTGTTGTTGTTGTTGTTATTGTGACTATGTAGGATTAGGCTGCAAGGATATTAGAAAAGTGATGTTTTAGACATTTAAAATAAGTTATTAATGATTAACAGGCAGTTAAAAATGTTTCATGAAAAGTTATATTTTCTGGCATCAAAAACTGATCATGCAAGGATTAAATTGTGCACTTTTTTTTACTCAGGAAAGTAAAAGTACTTTTACATTTATGAGAGTGACTATACACATTATTTTATTCACTTTCATAATTAGGAGCCCATACATATTCAATACTGTCAAAATTTTCTAAAGTAAGGCTTATCTGTTAATATAATTTGAAAGCTGAAAAGGACTATTCCACTGGACCCCTGAGTTTATAGGAGCAAACTTAAATTTCTTCACATTTCTCATGCCCATTTCTTCTGGAACATCCCCACCAAATACTTGTACCACACAACCTATTATACAATATTCAGAATTTTTTTTACAGTCTCCCATTTGCCCCTTTACTTTGACCCCAATAGGCTCTCTGAACAGCACTAATTTTCACTTTGGCATATTGCACCATGGACACTTGATCTGTCAACGGCATGGAGAAACAATGAGTGCCCTGTGGTCAAAGGTTTTCCTTTGCATTTCAGTTTGGCTGTTGTTGACCGACAGGAATAAAAAATTTAATTTGGCTGGGCTGTATTTTGTAAGCTGACAGTAGGCTTTTGCCGCACCTGTGACTTTCCTCGCCTGATAGCGTAGACAATGCACTGCAACCTGTCAACAAGAAGTGCATGCTGCATGAAACATCCTCTGTTTCGACTTGCAGAGCCTCCTCATGTTCAGTTGTTGGTGAGAGTTTTCAGAGCATTGTCAATTGCATATTCAGTCACAGATATTTGCATTTCAGTATATAAAAAAATTAAAAAAGAGTAATTAAAATACAATAATTCTTCCAATTATTATTTGTTTTAGGCAACAAATATTAACAAAGGCATCAGCCCCCCCCTTTTAGGACATTTTAGGCACTATTAAATGCTTTCAGTAGATACATTTTTTCATGAATTCAAAATATCTAAAATTATTTTCCACAATCTCCTAAGAAACTAAACAGGCATTTGTCCTAAAATCCGAGATCTAATAATGATCTCGGAATATTGCTCACTGTCGTTTTAAATATGAATCAGTGTACACTAAGTGTTCAAGTATTTATTACAAACATGTTTCTTTATAATGGGGAGATGGCGACATACATTATATTTAATAGACATCTTTTTAAACATGATTTTAATTGCTTGTTTGTTTTCAGAATTATGAATAGTCATGCTAAGGAATCGTCTATTGTATCAGAAGGTGTACTGGAGAATGATATATTATGAATTTGGGTAAGCATTAAAGTAGATTGGAAATATTTTGAATTATTGATTAGTTTTCGTTAATAATCATTGAAGCTTTTTCCTTCTTTTAGATCTGTGATGTGGACATGTTCTTGAAATCAGAAGAACATTATAGGGTAAGATGTGAACTACATTTGAGGTGCTTGGAATAGACCATGATAAGCCATTCAGCAAGTAAACGCGAGACCTTTTAATTTCTACTAGAAGTTGGCAAGTCACTGGAAAAGTCAAGGAAAACAGTACAGGAATGCATGCACCGTATTTTAATGCTATAAACCTGACTTTTTGTGTTGATTACCTGTTTTAGAGTATTCTTTGAAACTGCCTCCACTGTTTGTATGTATGTTCATATCAGCAGAATTTTTTAAAATTATTTATTTGTGATGTAAAGTAACTTTTTTCCGAAACCATTTTATCCCTTACCCCAAAAACAGTTGTAAATGGCATGAAATGTTCTTTCACTAGCATCTACAGCATGTGTAAATTTTCTCTCTGTAATATGGGGTGACAAGACATCCTCTTTTATCCAGACATGCTCCTCCTTATTTAATAACTTCCTTTTCTGAGAGCATAATATTTTCAAAATTTTTGTTTTAACTCTTGTTTACACTAACTGTACCTGAAGCATTACGTATACCAGCACTATCACCAGAATATTGTCTCTATTCCGTGCAAACTCGAGAGGATCACTCATTCTTGTTCTTAGTAGTTTTGTGAACTGTTGGCGATTCTGTCGAGGAAGTAAATGCACGCGATTTTTTGCTAGACATGTATTTGCTAACGATATATTGTGATATTTCTAAATGCCTAAGTGGAAATGTGAGTTGAACTATGCCTTAGCAGTTAAATATCTAGCATTCAAAATGGGAAGGAGCAATTCTGAAGTGGCTGCTGAGTTTGTGTAGCTGAAACCTTTGTCTCTACTTTGAATAAAGGGTTTGTTAGTTTGGCATGTATTAGTACTTCACATCTGTCAGAATATATCCATAACAATACAATGTACTATGTACACACTAAGTGTCGTATCATGTTATTTAAAAATTATGGATGTCCTCTTTTTTTCACTAATTTCCTCGTTTTTTGAAACCCTAGTCCCCTTTTCGTCGATGAGGATCTGGTCACCTTACTCTAACAGGAGAAATCATTCAAAAATCTTTGGATTTTGATGTTAGTCATCTTTAATTTCTGGAGAGATGAGTTCTATTTATTATTGGTTATGGGTAAACTTGTTTGAAATAAGGGGCCTCTGTGGATCTGCCCCAGGCCTCTTGTTTTCTCTGGACGCACTTGTTAAATATATAATATTGAGCAAAAATTAAAAGCATTCTTTTGCTCGAGATTACTTTAAATTTTTCAAGAAGTTCAACAATTTGTGATGCTTGGTAGCTGTCCTTCCCACATTCATCTCAATGGTTGGCTTAATAATTTCGGTTATTGTGTCCCAAACATCTCAATGTCCAACAATGGATGGAAATATTTAAAAATCAATTTTTTTGTTACTGTTCAGGTTGGAGATGTCTCCAACAAGATGCAACTTTTTGTGTGGGATCAAGCCAAGAAATTTCAAATACAGTGTTTGTTTGGGGATTTGCCAGACAGCACACAACAGAACACAGTGATGTCAGTAATTTCAACCTGTGTCAACAAGTACTCATCCATCCATGGTAAACTATCTGCGGCCCCATACAGCTTTGATGTTCAGTTGAATAAGTCAGCTAGTGACAAGGCAAAATGGGAGGTAAGTTGAATTTTCTAAGCCTCTGTAAACTTTATTGGCACATGTAACATTTCTCTCTAATTTTGTTTTCTGTAATTTAAAAATATCCTGTTTGCATCGGAAATATGCCAAATTTTGGGTGATGAAAAATTGAAACGAAGTCTTCAAAATTTATTTAACCC